>JBBPDC010017962.1:0-13000 GCA_037974485.1 Hemigrammopetersius urotaenia | reverse complement strand
GCGCCCGGCACAGAGCACTCACACTAGTCTAACCAACCGCGCCCGGCACAGAGCACTCACACTAGTCTAACCAACCGCACCCGGCACAGAGCACTCACACTAGTCTAACCAACCGCGCCCAGCACAGAGCACTCACACTAGTCACACCAACCGTGCTTTGGTGGTTAAACGCACTCTGGCACAGTTCAAACTGCCTAGTGTGAGTACACCCTTATAGTAACTGCTGCATGGCTGGAGGTCTAACAGACTGCTTGTAAAATGTCATTTAGCCTAATGAGATCATATTGCTTAGGGTCTCGCCACAATGTTGAGTATTCAGTTTAAAATGCTGCCTGACCGTATGTTCTCACCAGAGATTGGGTTCCTAAGCAAATTTTGAAGAAACGTTATCGTGTCTTTATATGATATCGCAACGCTCTTCTCGCTGGTCCTCAGCAGATTCAAAATGCTGCTGCTAGAGTTCTAACAAGCAACAGAAATTACTGCAATCCTCGGGTCTTTACATCCTCCTCCAGTCAGACCAGACAGAGTTAAAGATTTTACCTGTTATTCAGTGGTTTGGACCCTAAACATATCTCTGAAATGTTCGATCAGCCTGGTAGGTGTCTAAGATCGGCCAGAACTGCTCTACTCTTTTGCTTTGAGGCTTATTTTGTCTCTGTATAGCACAATTATCTGCCTCTGTGCTTCATGCGCTATACATATAAACTTGCCTTGCTTTGACAGACAGTCTGGTGGGTTTCCCCTAGTGATGTGTCTTCTCTTTGCGTCGTCTCTCTGGGGAGAATCCTGGGAGTTTGCATTAGGAGGCACTGGTTAGAGACAATTGCTGGGACTGAACGTTACCTGTGTTAGTCTGTTTCCACCTTTTCTTTGTCTGCATTTTGCCCAACTGGCCATTACTGGCCATTAACTACAGTATTTATGTTACTTTTACACTTTTACTAGAGTAGCATCGAGCAAAGCTTTATACAACATTTGTTAAATATCAATCAGTCATTATCAATAACATCCAATATCCCCAAAGTTGCTGTATTGTAGGTGTGTTCTGTGTAAATGTGTCCAGATCTCGCGCTGCTCCATCACAGTGTGAGAGGTTGTGTTTAATTGGCTCCTGGCGCCGCTTCAACAGTGCGAGACCCTCACGAGGGGCTTCATTTTTAAATTGTTGTTTCAATTTACAAAATCAGAGCCACTCCGAGCTTACCCCTCACCCAACAGTGGAGAAGAAGAACAGAAATAAATAAATAAATAAATAAATAAAGTAACATGAAAAATAAAATAATAATATTAAGCAGAAACAAATGTATAACACAAGAGTTTCTAGAACCTTTAAAAAAAACAAAAAACAATTTCAAACAAAAATTTGACGCAACAAAAATGTATACGCCCTTGTATGTGTGTATAAGTGTAAGCCGTTTTGTCACTGAAAGTGGAGGGTAAGTAACGCTGCTGAGGGCGAAGGAGCACCCCCACCCCCCCTACCCCCTCCCCCCAGCCCCCCCACCCCAAAAAGGCACTAGGCGAAAGGACCCACGGCCACATGTCCCAGATGTATAAAGCCACATCCAGTGTGGATCCATTGAAAGCTGATGACTAAAGCAGCCCATAATGAATTCCTGAATCAAATACCCGAACAGCCGGCGGCTGCCGTGAGGAGTGATGGTCTGGAAGCGCACAAGCTTTGTCAGAGGTTCTAATTAAATTGCCAGTGGTGACACGGAGGGAACTGTTAGCTGAGGTAAACACGTCCAGGGTGTTAATAAGGTTTCCGTGTGCATAAGCTCAAAGATTCTTACTATCAGTCTTCGCGTGCAGATATGAATGTAAATTGTCCCATAAAGCCTTGTTTGTTTATCCTTTGTGTTCCCCAGAGGCTAATGACTCAGCAGCTGAGCTAGTACAGCTGCCAGCACACTTTCGCATGCACTCCAGTCGATTAGAGCATTGTCTGAGGTGTCTGTGGATGAGCTTGGGGATCCTTTAAAAACTGCATCACAGAATCATGGAATAATATTTCCTGCTTTAAAATGCCAAGGGGTGAATAGGCAGAGGATCAAAGCCTTAAAGGTTTTTAAAAGATGTTCATTGTCTTCTTTTACCTTCACCGAACAGCAATGGGAGCAGGATTTACCGCTGAAGATAGAGGAGGATCAAGAGTAATGCATGGCAAACACAACTTTCAGTTCAATTTGATCTCCTCTGCAACAAATGTCACCAAGCCCCAGCCACCCTGACTCTAATGTTTTGGTTTTGCCCGACTCTTTCAGTCACGTGTTTGACTGTATTCTGTATGTTTGTACTTTTTTGGTTTCACGCCCAGAAATATTCTGTTTTTATTGTACATTCAGATGTTCGTGGATTCTGCACCCTACATTTCTTATACTTATCCAACGGAAGGGCCGTACACACACACACACACACACATACACACACACACACATACACACACACGCACACGCACACACACACACACACACACACACGCACGCACGCACACACATACACACACACACACACACACACACATTGTGCTGATATTGCTGTATTTGTTAGATTGACTTGTTTGTCATCAATGCTCCCCCTGTACCTAAACCTAACAGTTTGACAGTATTTTTGAACCAACAAGGTGATTCAATGCAAAATATATCAAAATGAGGGGGGACTCGAGACTTTTGCACAGCACCCCCACCCCCACCCCCACCCCCAGAAATACTATTTTCTGTTTGTCACATTGTCTTATAGATTAAATTAATGAATTGGGAACAAATGCTTTATGCCGTCAGGCTGCCAAATGCCTAAAGATACAAGGTGCTAGTGCATTAACAGGCATGCCGATTTGTTGACGCGTCGATGTCAGATGCACAAGTGGATGCCCCCTGAGAAAAGTGTTTTTGTACACAATGCAATTGCCGCCTCTGATTGGCTTAGGCTGACATGCATACCTTGTTTTAACCAATTATTATAGTCACTTCATAAAAAGGGTGGTAATGTTGGCACGTGGAGGAGAAGCTAGACACAAAACCACAACAAGACGAGAGACAGTTGGTGACAGACACAGTATGTATGGAGGTACATCACTCTAGACCACAGAAACAGCACAGTGACCTGCACAATCTGCAAGTTAGTGTTAAGGTATAAATACCAGCGTTCTCCACAGCATCTGAAACGGCATCCGCCAGCTAACATGAGTGATGCTAGCACTGCAGGGAGTCTACCAGTTCAGAGGACGTGGAGTAGCTTTACATAAATGACTCTGACTGGTAAGAAAAAACAGCAGATCATAGATCTGCTTGGTAATTTCATCGTTAAAGATGTGAGACCTTTGGCTGCAGCACATGGAAGGCTTCAAAAAAATTGTACACTTTTTTGATCTAGACTACACAGTCCAGAACCACACCACACTTGTCTGTGTGATGATGTCATCAAATGACTTTTAACTCGACTTTGCCCTACAAGGCACTTAGATAAAGGAGTTCCAGCCACTCAGCATTCAGCACCACCAGTATACTGATCACCATCTGATCATCTGGAATCATCTACACCTGTTTCTTCACTGGTCTTGATTTAGGTGATCTTTGTTCTGCTTGAATTATTCATATGTGGCTCACTGAGTGGCTTAACAAAAACATTTCTTTGAAAGTCAGGTTCAGGGACTGGACTGGACTGAAACTGAGAGTTTTTGAAAGTCTTTCTGGAAGCCTGGACTACATTAAAAATAACCAGTCACATTGCAAAGGACTGTTTCCACCCTCATCTCTCATCCACTAGCTGACAAATGTTATCAAAGCTTCTTCTCTGGTTCTGCAAGACTGTGCAACAGTTTCATACCGCAGGCCATCAGAGCTCTGAACGCAGATACATGTCTAGTCCCTGGTTAACCAAGTACCTCACCTTATACCTTAAATACCTCTCACATTACACTCTGGAATTCAATAGCACCTGCACTTTATCTGCTGTTTACTGCTGCTAGAGGCACACTTCTGCTTTATTTACTGAAAAAAAGTTGTAATTGACATTTATTCAATGTGGTTAGTTGCTGCTTACTGTTTCTGTGCAATAACATAATATACAAATGGTGCAATATTATTAATTCCTGAAAGTTTATATCCCTTTCACAGTTTACTGTTTCTATTACTATTTTGTCTATTTATTCTATTGTCTCTGATTTTAATCCCATTCACATTACTGTTACACTGCTATATTTATTTTTGTTATTTCTGTCATTCCTTGCACTTTGTTCAATGCTTCTAACTGCCTCCTGTGCAATATCATACTTATGGTGCAACTCTAGTCACTCTGGAAGGTTTACATCCCGTTCACACTATATTGTTACATTTCTGTACATTGTTGTAGTGTCATTGTTGTAGTGTCTATTATGTTGTTTGTAATTTTTCAGGTCCCTGGAGAAGCGTCTGCTAAGGTGTTTTTTCGGTTGGTGTTTAAACTAAAGTGAAGTGAATCTGTGACACTGACTATGTTAAGGCCTTCAGACAGAAATACGGGCTCAATACTTTTGCATAGCACTGTGCGTGTTAGAAGTCGAGGTACTGCAGTGTGTCGATAGCTTAAATGGGGAAGAAGCCTGGAGAGGCCAGTTGAACGTGCGTAACTCCGGTTGTTCGCGTCATGGGCAGCAAGTCGGAAAGTTGATTTGTTTTTTAATTAGAAGTTCTGAGAGCCTTTGGCCTTGTTAATTGATGCAGATTCCGCGCGTCTGCATATTCATGGCTCTGAGGAGCAGCTTCACCTTCCACCACACTGACAGACACACCAATTAAACAAACGTCTCGCTTCCATGAGCGGAGGAACCCAAGAAAGTGTCGCCACGGAAACGGCAGATAGGTCCCTTCTTCAGTCCTCTGTAAAAAGGGGAGGAATAAGAGAAGAGATGGAAAAAGAAAAAAAAAAACAAAACCAAAAAACAAACAGGCAAAGGCGCGGGAAGCTTCTGACAGACCGCAGGAGAAGCGTATTTTTCTTCACACTCCGAGGCTCCGGGCTGACGATGGAACCGAGCCAATTTTGTTTGCTTGTTTGTTTGTTTTCGTCGCTGAATCTCACACAGAGTCTGTTGTCATCTACCATCACGCCCTGCTCAGATTTATAGCTAAACTTTACTGGACTGAATTATACAGAATTTAACTGACCAGTGTGAAAAGAGCCCAGGGTCAAGCATGTGTCCCTAAAGTAAAGTAAAGTTCTTGGTGTCACCAAAGGTCACACCCAGGACTTGTGACCTTGGCTGTGTACAGGGTTGTTACAAGAAGAGTTAGAATCACAAATGTTCACATTCCATATATCACAGTCACATCATACATCTCAGTCACATGCTGTGCATTAGTGACATTATAATCACATGCCATGCAATCACAAGCCATACGATCACATTCCATAAATCACAACCATATAAAATACAATCCTATTACACAGAATCACATTACACATCACAAAAATGTAATAGTATCGCAATCACGTCAAACAATCAAAAGGCATAAATCATAGCCACATGCCATATATTAACTGTATTTAGCAGACACTTTCATTCAAAGCGGCTTCCATTCCCTAACTATAGGGGACAGTCATCCTGGAGTAACTTGGGGTTAAGGTTCTTGCTCAGGAACCCACTGTTGGAATATTGAAGGTAGTATTCGACCCCACAACCTCTTGGTCCAAAGGCAAGTATTCTACCCACTAGGCCACCAACACCCCGATCCCAGTCAATACATTATTATCAAACAACATACACCACATTCACATTCCATATATCAAAATCACATTTGCTCACAATCACATGCCATACACTCCCAAACACGTCAAGCAGTCATATACGCATGCCATGCAATGACAAAACATACAATACTCAATACAAGGCATATATGTGCAATCACAGTCCATACATTCATAATCATGCACGGCCAATCATATGCTATATAGTCACAAGCACATGACATACATCACAATGGCATATGTTAAGTCACAATAACATTCCATAGAGTCAAGTTTTTGCCTCTCAAGCCATTGCAGTGCATTAACCTTTTCATTGTTCAGTCTGTGAGCTGAAAAAGACCAGAATGTTCATGGGGATTAATTCAGTGGCTTATGATTATGAAAAAATATGATTATCTGTGATTAGAGTGGATGTTTACTGAGAAGACTTTGAGTTCTAAATATGTTTTTTGGATTATTACTCTGAATAGTTTTTCTGTAGCCTTTAGCCAGCTAACTAGCTAATTAGCACAGTAAAGTACTTGTAATGAATGAATGTCATTAGCAGGAGTGTGTCCTGTTTAAAACTCATTTGGTAAATCAAATGTTATTAAGATTTTGTGGTATTAAAACACAAGGTGAATGTTGAGTCATTTGTGTGTTGTGATGTTGCTCTTCTCTAAATGATCCTACATCTAGCTGGGCAAACAGTACAGTATTAATGTTATTAATGTTAGCTAATGTTGCTAATATGGAAAGAAGCTAATAGGCACCACCAATAGGCAATGCCGTAACCATAAACGTAATAGGAATAATTAGCATTGGTAGTATGTGCTGGTGAAGCATTTTATTACATATAACATACAGCATTGTGAAAAAGTTTTCCCCAGAATAGGTACCTGCCACTCTAGAGTGGATTACAGAAAATTGGGGAGTACATGAGTTTTAAATGTATCGGTTGCACACAAACAACGTAATTTCTGTATTTCAGGTTGTTTTTTTTAGCAAGAATTATTGTTTCAACACATTTTATTCACTGACAAATGAGAGGGAAAGCTGAGAGCAGTGGAATCCCCTGGGCATCATTTAGTTTCAGACTGTCTTCAACAGAAGGCTCCATTGAAGGCCACATTAGCGTTGAGAAAGGTCTTCCAGATCACTTTTTCCCTTTCCTATCAAACAGTGGCTATTAAAATGTACATGGACATCTGTTCCAGTGCAGGAGCGCATCGCCGTCTGCCTCCCCCGCTGCCCTCGCAGCACATTCCCCATGTGTTTACACAGCGAGATGGATGTTGACCTTCAGACTCAGATTTCTTCTCCAAGCCTCGGCGTCCCTTTTGATGAAGATGCTGAAATGTTGCAAGCGTCCGCCAGATCCGAAACACCGACCCTCTCCCGGCTCAGCGCTTACGGTTCGGGTAAACACTGGAGACCACCAACGGAGGGGGGGGTGAGTGTGGGGGAGATGGAGTGAGAGTAAAAGAGTCTCCGGTTCCTCCTTTGCCAGGAGCCATGATCGATTCTGCTCCCATGGACGATCACATTCATCCAGAGAGACAAGCACAAGGGAGCCAAAACGTAGCCAAAGTAAACATGATAGACTGACGGACGGATGGGGGCAGAGCGAAGGAATGAATAAGGAGGAGCGCCAGAATAAACTGCCACCCAGTGAGGTGCACTGACCCTTTCCGATGAGCTACTGTAACTCCGAGTGCCTCAGGGGAGGTGTTATTCCATCTCCAAGGCAGACGAAGGAGAGCTGCTGTTTGTAAAACACGAAGTTGAAATTAACCCTCAGAATTTGGAACTATTTGTATACAGTTGACCTAAAAACAAACATTAGAAGGTTTGAAATTTCTCTTTTTTCACTTTAACGATCCACAAATAAACATATCATGCTCACACAACCCTTACACACACGTACTCTCAGATCTCTATGCGGATTGTGATCATCAGGAAGGAAATTGCTAAAAATTGCTTTCACTCATGAAACAAAAATTCCTGTGACATCTGAAGCTCCCCTGGGTGACCTGGAGACATGGAGCCTCCAAGAATAGAATAACCTTTGTGTAGCAGCACTCCACATCATCAAATACCCTATTATGGAGATGGTGAGCGGTTCCTCAGGTTGGAAATGGATGTGCTAGTGGGGCTGATAGTGATGCTGCATTCCTGTCCTGGCCATGTTTCTCCAGCGTCCATGAACTCTTCTCGTGATGTAACTGCCTGGGACCCCATGGCGACATCAGCTAAGGTTTTCAGTTTCAGACCCTGCAGTGTGATCACACTCTTTTTCACTTCTTTTGCAGTCTTCTATATTGTGGAAAGTCCTGTTTGAGCGGGACACGGGATAGGGAGGTTTGGAGTGGTAATGTAGTTTTACTGCAGAGAAACTATAATGTTTACAGCCCATTCACCCTGAAGGAAAACAACTACAGCAGAATTTAAACCCCAAAAACATTGACGTTGGGTGCTGAATAGATATGAAAGGTTTGAAAAGGAGCCTATGAATGGTTTCTTCTGACACTTTCTCTCTTCTGATACTCTTTTTCTACCTCGCTCGCTCTCACTTGTTCCTCTCATCACTCTTTCATCATACTCTCTCCTTCTCTCTAATTTTACTGTGCTCTTCTCGCTCTCTCTCTCTCTCCCCCCTTCTCTCCTTCATCCCCGAGAGGCTGACAGGCCTGTCTAGGAGAAAACTGAGGCGTGTGTGTATGTGTGTGTGTGTTTGCACCCAGCTGGGTTTTTCTATTCCCACCTGAGTGAGAGAAATCGACACGTTTCCTCCTCGACCCAAAGCTCAGGAGACGCAGCATCTGTTTGCGGAAAAGAATCCCATTGTAAACGTTCCCGGCGGAGCGTCCGGGACGAGTGACTTTCAGAAACTGCTGAGGACTTTCTGAAGTGAGGGAATCTGAGGCGACCTTTTGTTTTTGTTGGGGGACAAAGTTTTTTAAGCCATAATTCACAGGAGGCCGGGAGCTACACCGTGCTCTAACAGCAAGGGGGCGATAAAATGTGGCGTCACATCGGGACGTCTGTGCTGTAGACATCAGGTCAAAACTGATCAGCTAAAAATGTTCCTTATTGTCCCAAACAATTTCTGATTAGATATACCTTCTGTATTTTTTATTGTTTTTAAATTACATATTTATGTAATTCATTAATTTTTCTGTTTAACTAAAAGCTGTTTCCACAAGTTGACATGGTAAGTGTGATGACTGCTAGGGTGTTTTGCCATTGCAACTGTAGCAGTTGCTGCAGTGTTGCTAGGTGGTTGCCATTTAAATACAGTAGTGTGTGGTGCACTAACATTAATGACAGCTACACAGTTTAGTTAAACCCATTTACACTACAGCTCTACAGTCAGTGATATATCTAGAACTGACTGAGTTTTGTTCTGCTTCACAATTCTGCCTCAGCCCACTGTAGATCAGAGTGTAATTCTGCTTCCTAATGATGTTGGTTGTTAATTCAACAGGTAGGACCTTCAGTCCAGCTCCTGAATCAATGGGAGACCTCGCCTAGTTATGCCAACCTAGACACTGACGAGAGTAGCATCCTGAATGGACAATTGTTCTGTTACGTGTTTAAAGATTATAATTGTTTTGTTTCCAACCAAAATCGAACAATGACACTAGAGCATCACTAAATGAACCATTAGAGTCTCCCTGCAGGCCTGCTTGCTTCATTAGAGGTTCTAGAATGTAGACTTTGTTAGAGCTGACTTTGTTTATCTGCTAATATCCTTCATATCTTTCCTACTATCTGCCTTTAGGGCATCTCAGTGTATCACCGATGTTGTTATTGTTGTTCACATTGATTCTTATTGTTTGCATCTGCGACATACAATTTGTGTCTGTGATAAATGAGGCAGTTCGGAGGTAATTTATGCATACATGCAAACGCACCCAGATTATAACACATATGAGGTACGCAGGAGTAGATGTAGCCATAATCACAGGGGATGGTATTCTTTAACTTGGGGGAGGGGGAGGGGGAGGAAAAGAAAAAAATAGTAAAAATAAATAATCTAATTAATATTAATGACAAAACCAGCAATATGCGAAAGTGAGCTAATAGTGGCTCACCTAGGCAAAACATGCTAACCTTGCTTTGAAAGGCGGATAAAGGGAAGAGAAGATGAAGCGAAGAAAGAAGAAAACAAGAGGAGGCGGATCACACACTGCGAGAAGACACTGAGGAGGTTACTTCAGAGGCTCCCCAAGTCGGAGGATGTCAAAGTGAGTCGGATTCCAGGCGCCAGCCGAGGCTCTCGCGGCGTATCCTCGATCTCCGACTGTGAGGGAGTCTCACAGGGGGGATCTTCTGGGGATGAACTTCAGGCAAGAAGCCGCAAGGGAGCTCCTCCCCTCCTCTGATACGCCTCCAGACGGGAAGATCTGACTTATCTGGCTTCCGGCTTCACCTGTCAATAGTATGGACACGCTGTAAAAACCTCTTGACTTGTGCTGATTTAGTTCTGACTCCATGGAAACGAGTGGAGAAAGTGTGGAGATTCTAAACCTTCACTCCAGACCATGTCAGTGTGTAAAGCAGAGACCTTAAACAAACAGAAAAAGTCAAACTTCTACATAAAGAAAGTAAAATTAAATGAGGACATTTTACTGAACTAGACAGCCACTCCTTCATGTCTAATACCGATGCTAATACCACACCCTAGAGTGTCTGCTGGTACCGATACTGTACTGCAACCTCAGTATCTGCTGAAACCAATATGTATAACACACCCTTTAGTATCTGCTGCATCTGCCAGTACCAATACTGATACCACACCCTTGAGTATCTTCCAGTACCCTTATTGAAACCACACACTTGAGTATTTGCTAATCTCCTCAAGTATCTCTCTCTCTCTCTCTCTCTCTCTCTCTCTCTCTCTCTCTCTCTCTCTCTCTCTCTCTCTCTCTCTCTCTCTCTCTCCTTCATCCCTGAGAGGCTGACAGGCCTGTCTAGGAGAAAACTGAGAAGTGTGTGTGTATATCTGCTGTATCTGCAAATACCAATGCTGATACCACACCCTTGAGTATCTTCCAAAACCCATAGTGATACCACACCCTTGTGTTTGTGCCAATATTGAAATTGATATTGATAATGATACCATACTGATACTGGTACCACATCCTCATGTGTCTGCCGATACCAAAACCGTTACTGCACTTTTTAGTATCTGCCGATACTGATACTCATACTGCAGCTTTGAGTATCTGCTGATACTGATCCATTCAACATGATCATATTCAACATTAGTATATTACATTAAAAAATGTGCAATACTGTTACAAATGGCTCATGGCTGTAACCGAAACCTCACAGCAATGTTCCAACATCAGTACCTCATAGCAATGTTCAAACATCAGTAACTGACCTCAGTAATGCTTTCGGGGCTGCAATCAAATCCTCGCAGCAATGTTCCAACATCAGTACCTGACCTCACTAATGCTCTTGGGGCTGCAATCAAATCTTCACAGCAATGTGCGCTAATTGTTCGTTTATCTGGAGGACGCGATGCTGGAAAGATAAGAGGAAGCAGATTAAAGGACAGAAGGGAGATCTTTCCCTGGAGCTCAGCCGTCAGAACACACACACAGTTCTGGGAATCAAGGGAATTCACTGAGCCACAGCAACTGTCACTGGGATGCTAATGCTAAAGCGCCTGCCTCTTTTCCAAATGCTTCCTGGAGATGGATGAGTGGAAGTGAGGGTGCTTACGTTGCACTTCGTTTTCTCAGTAGCCTCGTTAGGTTCCTGCATTATCATTAAGGGAATTCAAACACATTTCCCAAAATTCCCTAATAATTCAGAGTAAACAAAGAAATTCCTAGTGGTGTTCACTGTAGAGACTCTGATTTCTCTACAGTGAAGGTGAATGAAACCAACATTCACCTTCTGTAGATACTGTAGATTGATAGGCACAGACTTGTTTGCAGGCTTGAAAAGGTGCTGGGAGGATTCAGGCACAAGTTATTTCCAAAAAATTCCTGGAATGGTTAAGTTGTGCTTCTGTGATACAGGAAAGGGGGTAATATTGATGAAACTTCACATCCATTAGAGCGCACATACTTTGTATATTGGTATACATTGTTAACCAATCAGTTACATTTGTAAATATCTCTAATATTTTATTGTAATAAGATTACAATATATACTACACATTTAATTTAATGATATGCTGTAAAGCACAGACAGATACAGTAACAGGAAAAGAGGTGGGATTTTTTCAGAATGTTCTCCAGCTTTACAGAAATGAGGCATAACTCCAGTGCCTGGCCTTTAATTGGTGCTATTAATATTAGTTAAACTTTTAATACCTATTTATTATTTTTTTTTCAGACTGGATTAATGTGAATGAAATTATGACTTTCAGAGGCCAAGTTCCATAAAAAGATTTCAGAATAAATTATTGATGCTCCACCACTTCGTTTAATCTGAACGTTATGCGCTAAAAGATCTGTTATTAATTAAATCGCCCAAAGGTCCATTACTGGACTCTCAACACTAAAAGGCAGAAAAGTTACTTTGTTCTTCAGATAGTTACAGTCAAACCTCTAAATGTTACATTTCCTGCCCTCACAGTCTGACCAATAGACTGGTAGTGTTTTTCATGCTGATTTCAAATCTAGTTTTTCCCACACATACAGTTTTTGTAATGAAGCTAGTTATATACTGCATGATAGTTGGTATAATTAGCATATAATTTAACCATATGGACATTCCAAAGTTACATTCAGATGTAACTGTGAACATTAAGATGTGGTATAACCTTGCAAATAGGGTTGCAACTATCGAATATTTTTGGAATTGAGTATTCTGTCGATTTTTTCATCGATTAATCGAGTAATCAGATAAATCATACTTTTGTGTTTTTAAACAATTATATCAATAGTGTATTATGCAACATGAAAGGCCTCTTAAAATGAGCAAGCAATTGGCTGTTATTCATCACAAAAAGGGGTTTTATTCAAACTCAACACTTTTATTAGATCAAAACTTAAAACCTTTGGCTTATTGGATCAACCTTTCTGGTAAACATTTATGATGTCCATTGTATCCTTATTAACAGTAAAGAAAAATAGAAAAAAGAAATAAATATATGTCACGTGTGGGGGCATAAGGCCCACACACGGAGCTGCCTGGAATAAACCTTGGCGTGACACGAGACCAGGAATCCATATTTCGAATGGAACTTTATTTCAGGAACAAAACAAGGCACGAGGGCCAGAAACAAAAACCAGAATACAGGAACTCTACAGGTGCTCTACAACGA
>JBBPDC010017951.1:0-13001 GCA_037974485.1 Hemigrammopetersius urotaenia | reverse complement strand
AACAGTTGTGGACTTCTTAAGCACTGATGTACGTCACTCTGGATAAGAGCGTCAGCTAAATGCTGTAAATGTAAATGGTTCAAACCCCCACTTTCTACCATTGTACCTTGATTAAGACACTTAAAACTCAGTTGCTCGAGCAGGACTGTCCATGAAACTAATGATTGTAAGTCGCTCTCGATAAGGGCGTCTGCCAAATTGCCCCCTTTACCATTCTGGATAAGAGCTGGAAATGGTGATCTGTCTAGGCAGTCAACAACTATTTATGTATTTTGAAAGAGTTTTTATAATCCCTTTGCATGTCTCAAAGTATTCCTGGTTGTTGCCTATTTTGTATTAGTATTGACAAATAGGCAACAGATTTTGTAATCTCTTCTCATTAAGACATTAATTACATTCATTTCGGTTTCCTGTAGATAACCTCTATTCTTTAGATATCTTAAATTCTTTTGCATTTCATTTTCTTCTAAGTAAAGATAGCAGTGTACTGTATATGGACACTAACTCCACTAACATCAGCTCTCTGAGTCAATCTGCTGCCATGCCTGCTGAGTTTGGCTGTGTATATCTGTGTTCATGAAGCTGAACCATTGAAACCAGAATGTCACGGCAAAGCTCCTCCAAACATAACACTCAATCAGATGCTGTACAGCCTTAATTGATTCATTACTGGAAAAAATACTTGGATTAGTGGCATCCAATGGAAGTACAACATTAAACCCTCAGAGGACCAACTCTAGACTTTCATGACATCAAAAAGGCCTGAATAAAGAGACAGCCTTTGTTTGCCAGCAGCAGATGAGACAGATGGTCTGTTTTGTGCAAGTTAATTTGAAAACATCTGGAAATGACTGAGACCGACAAGAAGAGAAAAAGAGTCTTAGCTGAAAATCAAAAATGGGCAAACTTAATCCCTGAAGACTGAAGAAGAAGCAGCCTCTTGTGACTGAGACGCTAAAGTAGGGAAGCCAGAACAACTCTATCCATTCAATGAGCTGAAGAACAAGAATGCCACAGTTTGTTGAATGAATTTTCTTCAATAAAGTTCAATAAATGATCAAAGTTTTCTGATTCTGATATACAAAGTGGTTGCAAGGATATTGCTAGGTGCTTTCTGCGGTGTAGGATTTGGTTGCTAAGTAGTTTCTAGGCAGCTTCTATTTGTATGCGGTTGTTGCTAAAATGTTTCTGGATTTTTGCTATGGTATACCAAGTGGTTGCTAGGTGCTTGATATGGTGTAGGAGGTGGTTGCTATATAGTTCCCCGGTAGTTGCTATGGTGTAGAACACCCTGGTTGCTCAGGTGATGGAAGCGGTTGCTGTGGAGATTTTGGGCAGCAGGACCATCTCAAAATTTCTTCAGGAATTTTGCATTTTTATTTAAATGAATTGTCAACAGGTGTGGTTCCTGTTTTGTATTTAAATAACGTGAATTGTCCTTTCTATGTTGCCCTACCCTCCTACGTGTAGTAGTGTCTGGAAAAATAAACGGCCAGCACGTGTTGAACACTTCTCCTGATTTCCCCGTGTTATTCTTAACAAAAAGGGTTAAGATATAACATAACTGGCGACGAGGACATTTCGTACCACACGCTGTGTTGTTTTCGGTGAAAAGTTTGTGTTTTACTTGTGAATGTTCGCGGAGTGAATTCCTCACGCCGACCACACCATTCTCCAAGGGAGTAAAGCAGCGTGAATGCCCGGCGGGCCGTGGAGAGCCGCGAGGGTCGGAGCTGAACGGGTTGTCTTCACTGAGCGGAAAGAGAGTGAAAGACGAAGACGGAGCAGACGACGGAACGCGGGCCACGAGGGGAGAGGAATCACAAGATCCGACGAACAAAGAAAAATAAAAGAGAGGAGTGAGTAAACCAAAATGGCGGGAGTAATCGGTAATATTGGGCCATTTGACGAGTCAATAGAACAGTGGAGCGCCTACACTGAACGTTTTGACTACTTTGTACTGGCAAACGAAATCAAAGAGGGAGCTTTAGTACCAACTTTTCTGAGTGTCATGGGTGTAAAAAACGTTCAATCTGCTTCGTAGTTTGACACACTCAAACAAACCGGGTGACAAATCCTACGAGGAAATAGTGAAGTTACTCAAAGAGCACTATTCACCCAAACCACTGATTATCGCTGAGAGATTTGGATTCCACAAAAGAAATCAGCAAGAGAGCGAATCTATTTCCCAATTTGTGGCAGTGTTGAAGCGGCTATCGGAGCATTGTGAGTTTGGCCCATCACTGAGTGATACCATACACGACAGGCTTGTTTGTGGTCTGTGAAGTGAGGCTATTCAAAAATGCCTATTAACTGAAAGTAACTTAACATTACAGAAGGCCATAGAGATTAGTACATCTATGGAAATGGCCGCAAAAGAGGCACAACAGTTAAGTGCATCCGCCCAAGTGCACAAGGTTTACTCAGACACAAGGAACACGTCAAAATCAGAAAAGGCATGTTATCGATGTGGAAAAGTGGGACATCAGCCTGAAGATTGTTGGTGTAAGGACATGAACTGTGGCAAAAGAGGCCACATAGAGCGTGCCTGTAAAAACGCCACCAAAATACTGAACTTAAAAGAAAACACCATCAGAAATTCAAACAAAAGCATGTGAATCAAATGGGAAATGTTCAGCAAAAACAGAGTGACTCCGAAACAGAGGAGGAGGCTGCTTTGTGTGTCTTATCTGTTTCAGGAGGTGAGCATGGCTACTGGGTGACCCCTCTTCTAGATGGAAAACCAGTGCGTATGCAGGTAGACACAGGAGCTGCAGTTTCGTTGGTGTCTGAGGTGACATGTAATGAAATACTGCCGCATTGGACACTGCAGCCATCCAATATCACATTGAAGACCTATACAGGTGAGACAGTTCCTGTTAAAGGGGTAATTGAAGTGATAGTAAAACTCAACATTCAAAAAAGGAAACTACCGCTGTATGTGATTGAGGGCAACCATCCAGCGTTGATAAGAAGAACTTGGCTGGAAAAGATTAGGTTGAATTGGCAAGATGTCCATCTGGTCTGTGAAAACACAAACCTTCAAGGGATTTTAAACAAATACCCAGATGTGTTCAGGGAGGGACTAGGAAGTATGAAAGACATAGTAGTGAAACTGACACTGAAGCCAGGAACTCAACCAAAGTGTTTGAAGGCCAGACCGGTAGCTTACTCACTTCATTCACACACACATTTATTTCACATTTATTTCATTTTGTAAAGCTGCTTTGTGACAATGACCATTGTTAAAAGCGCTATATAAATAAAATTGAATTGAATTGAATTAAACCCAAAGTTGAAGCTGAATTGGAGAGGCCGGTAAAAGCTGGAGTACTGCGACCAGTACGCATGAGCGACTGGGCTACACCAATAGTACCAGTCATGAAGAAAGATGGGTCCCTTCGATTATGTGGAGATTTCAAGGTGACTGTAAATCCAGTTCTGGCTACAGAGCAGTACCCACTACCATGTATAGGGGATCTATTTTCAGGTCTTGCTGGCGGTCAACAGTTCAGTAAAATAGATTTGTGCCAGGCATATTTGCAGATGCAGGTAGACCCAAGCTCTCAAGATCTCCTTACCATTGTGACACATAAAGGAATGTACCAGTATCAGAGACTTCTATTTGGAATCACATCAGCACCGGCTCTGTTTCAAAGAGCTATGGACCGCATTCTCAGTGGGGTGACTGGAGTACAGTGTTACCTAGATGATTTGCTCATCACTGGGAAAGATGACCAAGAACATTTGAGTAATCTGGAAGCCACCTTGCAGAGACTACAGAGTTTTGGACTAAACGTCAGAAAAGAAAAATGAGTTTTTCCGTCCTGTCATTGAATACTTGGGTCACGTGATTGATAGCTACGGGGTACATACGGCACCATCGAAGGTGAAGGCGATTGTGGAAGCACTAGCTCCACAAAATGTGAGTCCGCTTCAGTCTTTCTTGGGTCTGCTGACTTACTATGCTAAATTCGTTCCAAATTTAGCGAACAGACTGAAACCGTTACACGACTTACTGAATAAAAACAAAAAGTGGGATTGGACAAAACAGTGTAGGGAGTCTTTTACAGAGGTGAAAAACGCCCTAGCCCATTCTGAAGCCCTCACTCATTTCAACCCCACTCTACCAGTACAGCTGGCATGTGACGCATCACCCTATGGGGTGGGGGCGGTCGTATCACACATCATGCCATCGGGTGAGGAAAGGCCCATTGCGTTCGCTTCACGAACGTTGAGCAAGGCAGAAAGCAACTACGCCCAAATTGAGCGTGAGGCACTAGCAATAGTGTTTGGGGTGAAGAAATTTCACCAATTCTTGTTTGGAAGAAGGTTTACACTTCTAACAGATCACCGACCTCTCACTTCCATTTTTGGGCCACATTCAGGCATTCCTTCATTTGCAGCCTCACGAATGCAGCGGTGGGCTCTGATTCTGTCTGCGCAGTATGACATTAAATACAGGAGTTCAGAACAGCATGCTAATGCTGACGGGTTTTCCTGACTGCCACTGCCCACTACCCGCTCAGAACCAGTAAAGGCAGAAATTTTATATTTCATGGAGGTGGATAATTCCCCTGTGACAGCGGCTCAAGTTAAAAAGCACACACGCACAGACCCAGTTATGTCCAAGGTTCTGGATCTCGTGCTCAGAGGAGAAGGGGGAGTGACATCACCTCTCTTAATGCCTTATGTGAGTAGGAGAAGTGAACTAACGGTTGAATCTGGTTGTCTACTTTGGGGTTCCAGGGTCATTATTCCACCACCACTGAGAAAACAAGTGTTGGAGGAACTGTATTCAGGACACTGTGGAATAGTTCGGATGAAAGAAATTGCACGCAGTTATCTGTGGTGGCCAGGCGTGGACTCAGAAATTGAGGAAAAAGCCAAATCGTGTAGTGCATGTCAAAAGCAGAGAAATACTCCTCAACCAGCTCCATTACACCCTTGGCAAAGGCCTGAAAAGCCATGGGAGAGAGTACACATTGACTTTACAGGGCCATTAGAAGACCATATGTTTTTAGTCCTTCTTGATGCTCACAGCAAATGGCCTGAGGTAGAGGTGATGAAAAGTACGTCAACTGAGGAAACTGTGGAAGCACTTCGTTCCATTTTTGGTCGTGTTGGGCTCCCACAGCAACTTGTCAGTGACAACGGGCCTCAACTGGTATCAGAGAAATTTGAGGATTTCATGAAAGCAAACGGAATTCAGCACATCCGTTCAGCACCATATCACCAGTCCACGAATGGTCTTGCAGAGCGTTTTGTTCAAACCATGAAACAAGCTCTTAAGGCGACTCAGGGAAAAGGGTCACTGAATCAACATTTAAATATGTTCCTGCTGTCATATAGGAACACCCCACATGCTACCACTAAAGTGTCTCCTGCAACAACAATGTTCAAAAGACAGCTTCGCACACGTCTGGATTTGTTAAAACCTCAGAAAACAAAGCAGACTGTTCAAGCACAACAAGACATTCAGAGGGACATAAGGGACAGAAGGCCAGACATAGGTTTTTCAAACCTGGAGACAAAGTACTAGCTCGGAACTATGCTAGAGGAGCTAGGTGGTTACCAGCTGTGGTGATTGCACAAACTGGTCCTGTGTCATACACGGTCGAACTCGCCGATGATCACATCATCTGGAGAAGACATGTAGACCAGTTACTATCTGCAAATTCATGTAGCAATTCGGAAGAACAGGTAACGACCGATCCTTACCTCGAAATGGCTCCAAATCACCACCAACTGTCTGATCCAGTTTCAGCGCCAAGTATTATTGTTGAAGTAATGTTATTCTTCTTACTGCTTTAACATTAGAGGGGAGGAAATATGTTATGTATTTAAATAACGTGAATTGTCCTTTCTATGTTGCCCTACCCTCCTACGTTATGAGATGTGTACGTAACTGACGTACATTCTTGTAGTAGTGTCTGGAAAAATAAACAGCCAGCACTTCTGATTTCCCCGTGTTATTCTTAACAAAAAGGGTTAAGATATAACTGTTCCCATGGAGTAAAAGTTGAATTGGAGATAGGTTCCTGTGGGAGAAAAGGGAACATAATGTGTGTTGGGTGTGTGTGTGTTCAAAGGCACCAGCATGGTGGCATGTGAGAATGTTCTCAAACTCTATTTTATACACCAGTTGTAGTCTTACTAATTAATTTTTAAGGATTATTCATTTATGAACACCAAGAGATTTCCTAAGTTGAATAAAACACAAAAAATCATAATAATGCATTGAAGTGCCTTGTGTTAACAAATTCATGGAACCTTAAAACAAACCAATGAAACTGAAGTGGAAGTCCAAAGTAAAGAAGAGTTATGGCCAGAGATGGATTTTTGTTGCAACAAAGAAGGTTGAAAGATACCTCTGATGTAAGCCTTGTCAACCAGCCTCGCCAGAGGAAAATCATAAATTGTCTAAGTGATCATCAGGTGAATATAAACAGCCATACAAGGCATGAGCTCTTGGAGGCTTGTGGAAAATGAACACTCTACTGGATGATGCTATGACCCTAAATGTAACCTTAAGTGACATCAATTAAATAAAAAAAACTTTAAATGAGAGGGCAAAGGTAGCCGAGTCTCAAAACAATGTTGATACAGGATGGGATGCTGTATGAACCTTGTTATTTGAATCTGCAGAAGTCAAAAGTAACCTAATGGATGCAACAAGCAGGAGAGTGCTGCATAATATAAAGAATATGCTTTAAGCCGATTTGGCTGGAACATGTTAATTTTAACAACTGATATGAGCAATGACACTGAGATAATTTTGACACTGGGATTCCTTTAAAACCTGCATTTTTAAAAAACAAAAGTAGAACAAATCTGAACTGAACACAAATATATGATGATGGGCAGGATACACAACCTCATCTAAACAAGAAATGGGATCATTACATTGTTGTTACAGACAACAAGCTGCAGATCTGACACAGAGGATAAAGTGTGTCATCAATGAACAATCAATCTGTCCAGACTCCACCAGGAAGGAATCTCTTGGCTCAAGGCCCTACCCACTGTGCTCTGCAGCATCCAAGCAACACACAACAAGAAACATGGATTATGTCCTTTTGAAGTCATCACACTCCATCTCTTGTCCCTACAAGGAATGAAGGGTCTGTGGTGTGCAGTTCACCTCTGGCAGCCTGAATCAGTACTATGAAAAAGTCTTGCAGTACAGGGCGCTCAGAAACAGGTTTGCAGTGTTTGGCAAACACCTCCAGAGTGGGGACGCAGATTAGTGTCCGGTCAAAAGGTTTCATAAACCTCAGAAGATATCGTTTAGTGTCGGTCCACTGTCACTGTAACCCTTAGGTTAGTAAGACTTCCTGTTTAATGATCCAGTGTGGTCGTTTGTTGGGTATAGGCGCTCGTGCCTTTTTGTTTCACCCTTTTGCAAATAAAGAAATGGAAACCTGCATCTGAGCTGCCTTCCCTTGGCAAAATTTTGTGACAACGTTGAATATTATTGATCAATATCAGTGCCTACCACTACAGGCCATAAATTCACCACACCTAGACCTACAAAATGCATTAACATTGCACAGATCAATTGTATAGCCTTTCAATGGATCTGTGCACTCATTCATTCATACATTTTCTGTAACCACTTAATCCTTACTAGGGTCGTGGGTGCCAGGAGCAGATCTGTGCATCATAAAATGATATTTTTTTATTTTACACTGTATATAGAAATGCCTGTATTTAGTTTTAGACTTTGTAGCTCATTAATGCCAACATATGTTGTTTATTCTTATGATCAGGGTGTAAGAAGCTTTAGTAGCACCTGACCAGTGATGAGAAATTGTTCAAAATAAGAGAGCTGTTGAACCTAATGGTCTCATCATACTCATCATAAAGAAAGCAGATGGAAGATGGAACCAGCTGATTACGGTAAATGACAGTCTTCAGTTGTAGAATGGAACAAGAAGTGGGCAACTGGCAATCCCTGCAGAGAAACTGACCTTTAGCATCAACATCAAGTATTGCATTGGGAGTCTAGGATGGTGTTGCAACATTGTAAAACTATTGTCTGTTGATATTTGCTTGAACTTTGCTTCAAGATCACTTTTGGTCCTGTTTGTTTACATTAAAACAAGAAGTTCCAACAATAGGATGTTTCAACAAGGCATCATGTAGTGTCTTTCTGTAACAGGAGGAAAATGTCTGTCTTTCATTTATTCTTCCCTCACATTTCTCACCTGACAGACAAACTGCTTTGAATGATTAATCAAAAGTGAGCTCCCTTTATCTGTCTGATAGAAATGTAGCTCACAGCTGTTTCTCCACACCTGTCCAATGTGGAATTTCACAGTTTGGGATTGTATTTATATTACACAGTTTATCACACATGATTGCTAACACCTACAGTGTTGAATTACTATGTTCTGAAAAATAATGTCAAAAGGTTTCATAGGAATGTTGATTTTTTTAATAAAGATTTTTATAAATGAGATACGTGACTGGTCCTGGTAAAGTATAAAGTCCAATAATGTAGAGGTTCTACTAAGGTCAAAGGACAGTGATTTTCCCAGTGCTGCTCTCACTCCACACCATTGGCCTTAGGGGCGTGAATGATGCAGCCAAGAATTCTGCAGACAACACTGCACTAGTCAGCGCCTCCAACAGTCCAACTCATTTTGAGGTGGAACCCAAAAAGCTATCAGAGTGGTGTGAGAGACATGTGGAGAAAGACACTTACTCTTAGAACCATACTTTCAACCCAGTGACTATTTAGGAGAGTTGATTTATGGTTCGGTTCAGCTGGACATAAACAGCTCTTAAGTGTATAAAAGCTGACTCTGAGTGACCATTGTTATAATAAGCAGTGTGAAAATAACAGTCTGAACATTGAGAATGCTTTGTTAGTTAAATCGGGTTTGTTGCCATTTCAGTATTATTAAAGATTTGTAAAGACAACCGTCATTAAAACCCCTAGTGTTTTTGCTGCTACTATACACAGCAAATCCTAAATAGACAACAAATATAAAGTCATCTGTTACTGAAGAGCCTGCACATATAAGGGATTGGTAATATCCTGTTTGAGATCTTGAGATGGCCAGTTTGTTTGTATTCCTTGTCTAATGACAAGAGAGCTCTTCCCTCAATCAATGAGTGCACACAGTTTCTGTGTACCCTGAAATTCTCTAGCTGAGTATGACTTTACAAGTCAGTTTCTGCATGCGTTCCAGCTGTTTAGTCTGGCTTATACTAAGGGAACTGTGCCAGGCAATATTTTTACTCAGGGGATTTCACTGTCACTGGAGAAAATGCAAGGGAGGCCTGTTATCTCCTGCAACAGGGAGCATTTTTTGACATCAGAAAATATGGCGAGGGGAAAGTAGACCTGGATAACACTAGAGATCAGAAGTCAAAGAAAGCTTGAACACAATGTCTGGAAGAGAAACCAGCCCTGCCAGCGGAGAAGGAAGAAAGACTTCAGACACAAAACAAAACGACTGCTCCCAATGATTCTGACAAATGTATGAACTGACAAAAGGGACGGATGACTTGAACCTCAACAAATTAAACCTGGTTTCATAAAGAATACAGTGAGGCATGCATAGCATGTTTTACATAGACCTGGTTACCAGAGGGTTTACACTGCAACATTCATCACATAATAATGTTTGTACAGGTTGTTTATGTTGTTTCTGAATGAATGCTGGTGCTGTTCCATGCAAGACAGAATCTACAAAGAAGAGCTGGGGCTTTTGTCTATTTTCTTGAGCCCATTTCATCTACCAAGGGAATTTGGACAGGCACTCGTAATAGCTGTTTAAATCCCACCATCAGCCAATGCAACTAGTGCTGCTTGGCTTCGTAGACAATCCAACACGAAAAAGCCAGAAACTGCCTCCACCGGCACCCCCAAGATCATCTTGAGGAATCGATTACTTACAAATTGGATTCTATGCTGCCCACATATGAGCATTATGTAACACAAAAGGCGAGAAACACCTGGACTTGTGTTATGGCAACATCAAAAAGGCTTTCAGATTCCTGCAGAAAACACTTCATTTATCTGCTGCCCACTTCCAGACAAAAGTGGGAGAAGAACAGGCAGGGGTCATCCAGTAATGCAGCCCAGAGCCTGTAGAGCTGCCTCACTTACACAGACTGGCAAGTTTTTACCTGTCCGTCACAGTGCTGACTTCATCCATCCAGTTCTATGAGAGCGTGCTGATATCCACAGCGCTCACGTACAACAAACATTTCATGCTAAACGTTGAGCCTTCAGCGGACAGAGCAGAGGGGCAAACCTGTCAGATAGTATTAAAAAGGAGACCAAAGGATGCTGTTGGGAAGGTGTGGAGCCCATGTGTCAAACTGCCAATTTGAAGCAGAGCCCCAGGACCCGATCTCATTATAGAGATGGTGGTGCGAGAATGATCAGAGAAATTAATCTGCATTACCTGTCAACTTTTTAACCAGGAGCATTCCATTCCTACCACGTATTCCGAGATAAGACATATTTCCAAGACTGACCAGCTGGTAGAGCTGAATCACTACAATCCCGTGGACTTAACATCAGATTTTGCTAAAATCCGTGGAGAGACTAGTGATGCCACACCCTCAGTCTGTTGCAGTTTGCTTATAGCCAGAACTGTTAGATGGAGGATTCAGTGTTAACTGTGCTACATCCCACCAATAGTCATTTGCAAAAGCAGTGGACACGTAGGATTTTACCTGAGTGTGTAACTGAATGTAGTCCCACATGCTCTGCAATAAACTAGAATTCCAGGTGGACACCTTGATGATTTTGTGCCTATTGGACTTTCTCCTCAAAATGGAGCAATTTATCTGAGTCAGCAGGTCCACCTCTCCTGTAATGCCCTTCTAGGGACAGTCTTGTTCCTGCTCTACACCAGGGACCTGAGGGGCTTGGATGGTGCATTCAAGAGGTCTGCAGACACCACAGCCCTCTCTGACACCTTGAACAGCCCTGATCATTTTGAGGAGGAAACAAAGAACAAATGTGTGAGGAGCACCTTGTCTTTGTAAACGTGAGGAGGAGAAATGAGCTCCTCATAGAAGGCTGATCCTGTACCACAGATGACATCTGCACATAGCTGCTATATCTGCCAGATAGACAGCTTTCTCACATGTTGTTTTGTGGTTTGTACTGGGACCCCCAGGTACCAACATGGTTGGGTCTACACTTTATTTTCATAGCAAGTAAGATCACAGGAGACTTAACTTGTAACCTTTGTGCCTGATTTCAGATTCTGCCTTTTGGTAGAAGTCTCTGTCCTCAAAAACAAAAAGGGGCAGGGCCAGCTTTATCTTCACTGTTATCCAGAATCAGAATCAGATTCACTTTACTGATCCCAGAGGAAATTGCTTATATTATGACTACACAGAGACAGAGATAAGAACAATATACAGTAAGTCTAACTAAATCCAATAAAACTCTGCAGATAAAAATGATATACACTATTCTATTTACACAATAGGCCTTTGTAAAAACTCAACCCCCTGGAAACCCCTTGTTCAGAGTCAGTGGAGGTCTTCAGCATATGATAAAGCATTTCCATGTATTTGCATTCAGTTTAATTGTATGCCCTTATACGCAGATATCAGGACAATTTAGGGTCTTTTAAAGGGTGCAGGGTTGTTGGAGTGTCTACGTCTGGGTCAGAGTCCTGTCATCGACGTTCACTTATATAGACAAAAGTATTGGGACGCCCGACCATTACTCCCTCCCTTTGCAGATATATCAGCTTCCAGTCTTCTTGGAAGGTCTTCCATAAGACCTGCATCTCCACATATGGGGTACTCCTGATCAGTGAGTGCAATCTCCCATCTTTCGGTTGTGAAACTGCAGATCCATGGGAACAGATCCAGCCTCACTCCCAGGCCAAGGACGTACTCTACTGCTGTCATGTGACCTAACCCTCAAAATCAGCTGTAATTAGCATGCACACAGAGCTCTGACTGTTACAGGCCTAAAACAAAGAATCTATTAAACCAACCATATGCAGTGCATTGCCAAACTGCATGGTATCAATATTTGGCATTATGTCATGCATGATCCTAAGCTAAGCTGTTAATGAGACTGGTCTCAGTTCTTCAGTGTTTGGTGGGGAAGATTTTGGTTTGGGGACAACAACGACCCTTTCATAAAACAAACTGTTACCATGCAATGTAAGTATGCATAGAACAATTGTTCTGTCAAACAAAATAGTAAAGCCATTACTCCTGAAAAGCCTAAAACACATCTTAAAATGACAAAATTTTTTTTACAAAAAATAAGTAATGAATGCAGAGAGGTCATTGTCTTGCATTACAGTATGTTACGGTCTGGCCAGCGGCCATAGTTAAGCTGCTGCCTTTTTGTTTCGGTCTTTTTCTGTTTGTTTTGTTTTTTCTGTTTGTGTTTGTCTCATCTGTTCTTGATTTAGTGCCTGATTTTTGCCCCTACTTATGTTCAGCTCATGGTGACAGTCACCATGAGCCCATCGCCTGATGTCGAGGCATTTTCTGTTCTGTTCATGTTCCTGGTGGCCCTCGTGCCCTTTGTTTTGTTCCGTGGTTTGAATAAAGTTCCATTGAGATGGATCTCTGCCTGCCTGCCTGTTCCTGTCACCTTCCAGGTAGCTCCGAGTCAGGGCTTCGCGGCCCGGCTCGTGACAGATGGACTCATCTTTACCCAACCGCCTTCCTGGAGGAAGCGGACGAGTTGGTGGGCGAGGGGGAAACCTCCGGCTGTCCTCCGGGGCTAAGAGGCGGAAACGGAGGAGACGCGGAGCTTCCGCGGTCTCCCCACCACAAACCAGAGAAGCGGCCGCTGCGCCGCGCACGCACGACCCGGCCGAGAGCGCGGAGCTGCCCCTGCAGCACGTAGCCGGCGTCGTGCGTCATGGGGACGCTTGGGGGGAGCACGTCCTGGCGCTCTCTCCCCTCGAACAACATCAGCAGGACCAACAACAGCTGGAGTTCCTCGCGGAGGTTCTCCGCGACCTGCAGGAGCGTCCCCTGGACCCGAGCAC
>JBBPDC010017870.1:0-13005 GCA_037974485.1 Hemigrammopetersius urotaenia | reverse complement strand
CATGCTTAAGAGAGAAACCCTAGATCAGGTCTGGTTCTCTGTAGTGCTGTTCCTGTCTGTCCTGTGTGCCTGCTCTGGGTTTACGTACTCCCGCAATGTCTCCCTGAGTTCCTGATGTTTCTCCCTTATGTCTCTGCCTGCCATGTTTCCCTGTCTCTGTCTTCCCTCCAGGTTACGGCCCCTGATCCTCCTCCATCTGTTCCTGTGTGCCCTTCCTGTTCCAGATCCCTTCCTGCTCTGTCTGTGTGACTGTCTGGTATGCGAGACCCCATCTGTATGTGTGTGGCCTCCTCTGGTTATGTGTGCGGCCCCTCTGGTTATGTGTGCGGCCCCTCTGGTTATGTGTGCGGCCCCTCTGGTTATGTGTGCGGCCCATCCTGTGCTTATGTTCCCCCGTCTGGTCCGTGGTCTCGTTCTCCAGTCATGTTTCCCTGCCTGCTTTGTTCTCTCCCTCTCTATGTCCTCTTCTGTCCTCCAGGTCCCCCAGCTCAGCCCACATCCCTGCCTTACTGTCTCTGATTCTGTTGCTGTTCTGAGTTCCCATAGTCCCTTTATGTCAGTCCTGTTCTCTGTTGTATCTCCCGTGTACTTCCTAGTAGACCCACTAGGGGTCCCTCTTGTCCCTGTCTGGTTCATGTCACCTGTACCTTGTTATGTTTCAGCCATCCTGGTCACCTGTTGTATACTCTCGTGTTATCACCTTATTGGTTCCTGTCTAGTCTAGCGTCCCCGCCTGAAACCTGTACACCTGTGTTCTGTTGGATGTCATGATTGCACTGTGGTTATATACCTGTGTATGTTCATTTCACGTTATTCTGTCCATCGCTTTAGAGCTCCTGATGTGTCTCCTGTTAAAAGTCAGTATTCTGGTTTTGGTTTGTTCCCTGGCCCACGTGCCTTTTTGTTTTTGAATAAAGTCAAGTCTGGAAATGGATTTCTGGTGTCCGGCTGAGTCACGCTCACTTCCAGGTAGCTCCGAGTGCTGGGCGCAGGGCCCGCCTCGTGACAAGTTACAAATTTCATGCATAGAAAGTCAAATGAAATGTGCGTCATTATAAATTGTGGTATTTGACTTAATCGTTAGAGTAACCATGATATTACAGTATTACTAATATAAACAAAAGACAGCTTAAATATATTTATGTATTACCACTGGGGTTAGTACTGTAAAATATGCAATAAAAATACTTTCAGCATGTGCTCAAAGGTTTGAAAGACATCATAATTCCACGCCATTGTAGATGAACATATGAACAGAGAAATCGACACCAGAGCTTATATCTTCTCGTGCCCTTTTATGCCTGGATATTAGGCTTAAATTACATGACCCATCAAACTTATCAAATTTATTTGGAATGCCCTGATTCGATAAGCAAACTAACCATGGTTAACTCAACTTGATGTCTTGGAAAATATGTAATGCTAGAAGAATCTCCCTCTTAGGTTACTGAACTGGAATAACAGCCTGAGATTAACCACTTGATTACCCAGCACAGAAACCAATGAGGAGCGTCCTTATTTATATTTGAAGACAGCTGGGCATGAAAAGTCAGAACATCTGTCCACAAGACAAGCTTACACTTGTCCCTTACACTATCTAACATATTATTTTGTGCAATCATGAAAGAAAATAAAACAATGTTCTCATTTCACAGCAGTAAGAGTAAAAAACATGCCTAGAAACAATGTCCCTCAATTTCTCCTTAAAAAAACTTACCAGGGGAAAGACAATTTTGCTTTTTCTTGACATAATAAATAACACCATAGATAACATCAAGACTGGAAGGTACATAATCTCCACTAGACACCTGTCCATGTTTCACGATTACACAATACATACACACATGCACATCTAATTCCAGGGATGCAAAGGAGCACAGGCACCAACCTGCCTCAGTGCAACCCTTCTGGTGGACAACTCCAGCTTAATTGCAGGATTTTCACTACGCAGAGTGAGCTAGATGTGTTACTTTGTTTACTGTGCAGAACCACATTACTCCAGACTATGTAGTGTATTTGTAAATGTACTACAAGGCACAAGATTTTCCAGAATCCAAACAAATACTAAACAGTTCGGATATTTACATATCTACATTCAGAAGTTTGTTGCCCCCGCGAACATATTCAAAACAGACTGACTGGATACTCGAAAACGTTTAGATGGAGAGCGTGCCAAAAACAACACACAGAGTGAGTCATGTTAGAGAAACTGAGGTTTTAACCCAAAAGTCAGAGAAAAGCATGATGAACCTTTTGTGAAAAATATATGTAATTGAATTTATATTACATGATATCACAACTGTGTTCACGTACATGCTTCAAATGTGAATCAAAAGATAGTGGGGGAGGATAGAAAAACCCACCTCATCCTAATGACAAAATATCCTTTCCCTTTCTTTGGACTCACAATCGAGGGGCTGTTATAAATCACGTGAATGTAATAATAATGAAAACCCTGAATGTGCAGCAACGAGCTGATAATTTTGATTTGACTGGGAAGGACATAAACCTCCCCATTCATGGAAACCATTAGCAGTGTTACTGCTATCCAAACAAAAACCGAGATAGGTAAACTTCCATGAGTGTTTACTCACAAACAAGCGCAGGTGGATGGCTGCAGTCATGCCAAAAATACCACCCAGATTCGCTCTTCATATTTGAGTAATAAGATGTCTGGGGTGGTGGATAGCTTGCCCTTTTGTCCCCATGATTACAGTGACAATAACCACAATGTAACTTACTGTACATGTACAGTAGCACATACATGCATGTTTGTGTTAAAAACACATAAAGTAAACACAAGCACATCTCAAGCGGTAGAAACAAAACAAAAAACGTGAAAAGCAAGCAGTGCGCACCGTATTTGTTTGGCTCCCGACTGTATTCGAGGATTGGCACGGCTTCCCTCTCATCCAAGACCAAAGCTCCCCCACCTTCTCCAGCCGCAGGTAACGTCAGGGGCTCCTGGCTCGGTTCCTCGGCAGTGCTGTCGTTTCCCTGACCGACGGGTACGACCACAAACCTCTCGGTCATGTTTATCGCCGGATCTCCCTTTCGGGTTTCTTCCACAAACTTCAGGGAACAGAGGGATTCAGACAGATCAGCATAGTCCGAATGAGCTCTCTGCACAGCCACGCCGGAGTCCCTACACACTGTACCCGCGGGGGAGGGGCCAAAAAACTCGGCTGCAGATTGGAGGAGCCGCTGTCGATCAACACCAAAACTGCCCGCCCCTGCTGCCCGGGAGACAGTCACAGATTGATAAACAAAGATTTTCCAACTCAAGAAAACAGTCATTTCACACCTGTAAGTGTTACAATTAATACCCATTTACTTACAGGAATTGCTGTCCTCTGCTATCAAACGGTTATAACTTCGGTTATAAAGGTGTGTTGAGTACCACAGTGGCACAAAGAGGCTAAAGGGTTGCTGTTCAAGACAAACCAGCACTCCAAGCTTAGAGGTAGCCAAAAGTGCGTAGGCCTACAAAGATTTTGTATTATTATGCCTGGTGTTTTATATAAAAGCACATTTTCCTCAAATATATCCATTTATAAACATATTTTACACTTGACGCATAGTTAAACATATTTTAAGGAAACTGTTCTGAATTGAAATTAAACAGATGTGAATAGAGTGCTCGTTACTCAAAGTATTTGCTTTATGTATGCACTCCCATGTGACCTTCAGAAGCTTCTAGAATTGGGTAAAAAATGTGGTAGATATCATTGTATCACTAAAAACATTTTTTCAAGTTAAAGTTTAAATGTTTGGCTACTTTAAATGAATGAAATCAAAGTCAAAGTCAAAGTGAACTTTATTGTCATTTCACCGTATACAAGAATACAGGGAAATGAAATGGCGAGAGCTCTGGATCAGCAGTGTATATACAAATACTTAGAAGAAATAAGATTTAGAATAAAATAAATTAGAAATGATATAGACAGACAAGACAAAATATTGTGCAAGACAAACAGTGCAATTAGACAGTATATATCTATGGTATGTGCAAATAGGTACGCTATATAAATATACTATACATATACAGTAAAGATCTGAGTTGCCAGTACATATTTGAGTAGCAGCATGTTCCGCAGATAAGAAAAATATGGAATGAGTAGTCAAAGTGCCAGTGTGCAAATACCAGAGGTATGTATGTGTTTTTCAGTCTTTTGTTCTATGTGCAAAAAACAGTCCTTGTGAAAGTGGCTGTGCATGTGTGTGTTAATGTTCTGTAAATTAGCATCCTGCTTATTTCAAAATTGGTCAGTGCACCAAAACATGTCATAAAAGCACATGGGCTCACAGCATAAGGAGCCAACATCACTCAAGACAAAATCTCAATCTATTGTGTGCACCCATTACACAAACATGGAGATGTAGTAGTGCCGCAGTCACCCACATCAATAGAGATTAAGCTTACATCACAGAAAACTGTCTTAATAAAGTTGTCTTTATTATCAGTACACCATGTTCATTTTATTTAAAGAAAATAAACCCAGCTTACTGTAAATAGTGTCTTGGAAAACATCTTGGAAACAGCAATCACTTTCCAGGTTACATGATAACTACTGACTACTGAAACAAACAGTACCTCCCTCTTCCTCCAAACACCCCCATATGCCCACAGGACTTGTTGTACGTGACCATATGTTCCTCATGCATTTAGTAATAAAGTCATATTAAAAAACAATACATTTTCAGTTAGGGTCCAGTCATGAGTGTCTGGTCTAAGTGCCTGATACTCAAAGCTCTAGAGCAGGACAGTCATTTTCACACTTGAGTGATCTGGGAGTGTTGGTTCATTAACATCAAGACTTCATTTCCTTCTTACTTACCTCTGTTCCTCATAAGCACAATGATTATTAAGCTCTGTTCTTTCCATTAAACCCTTTCTGAATGTCCTTGGCATGATCTCTCTAGAAATACTTTTGGTGCTATTGGTGAGGGGCAAGAACTCATAGGAATCAATGTGAAGGCTTTGTGAGACAAAGCTGATGAAGCTGTGTTATTGTGCATAGTGAGTAAGGTTTTAATTACACAGACCACTAATTGCCTCATAAAATTTACAACCATCTAGTTAGAGACTCTTTAATACTTCCATCAGTCGTGCAGCATTGGTAAGTTATGACTGTTGTTTGGCCTTTATGTATTTTATTTTTACACTTTAAGCCATTGCTTCACCTTCTATAATTGTTACATTGATAGTAAACACTTGCAAATTTGCTATGCTGGGTAGTTTGGAGAAGGCCTGAAATTTGTCACATCAGTTCAATGTAAAATGTCCATTTGTGACATGTAAACACCCCACAGCACTGCACAGAGTGTGGACAGAATGAAATTGTTCTCTTTTTTTTAACTCATTCACCAAATTGAAAAGCAGCAGGGAGCCAGGAACCCAGCACCTGGGAAGCAGATGCAACCGGCAGTCCTGAGATTCAAACCCATGACCTTCCAATCACAGGGGCAACTCCCTAACCTTCGGCTGCCCTGTTAATATCACATAAGGTAGGGCTGCAGAAACCACCACCCTATAGTGCTTATATCACTATCCACACCACACATAGGTCAGCATGTATGTTAATATTGTGACATTGATTAGTTGAGTTGATCATTCATGTCCATTGTTTAATGTTCTCTGAATGTTATTACAGGAGAATAAACGTTTATTGTTAATGCCTCCTGAGTGTCATTATATAATCATAATGACTCAAAATATCATCACAGAACATTGTTTTTTGTCCTCTTTGTGTAATTACAGGACAACATATGTCTATTGCTAAATGTCCTCTGAAATACATTACAGGATCATAAACATTCACTTATGAGCCCTCATTCGGAATTCTGAATACCCACTGAAAATCATTATAGGACTCTAATTGCCCAGCAACTCAAAATATCATCACAAGTCTATCTAAAGTCTTTGCTTAATATCTTTTAAACATATTATTAACATTACAGTATATGACCATGTATACATCTATTGCTAAATGACCATGTACATCCATTGCTTGAGGGGACCAAAGCATGACAGCATGACACTACTCACTTTTGTGTTTTGCCTAATGTCCCAGGTTTAAATATCCTCCTGAAATCTTATCTGTGCTTGCCACAAGCAGGCCTATGCTGGCTATGGTGTTGTTTCATCTAGGATGTCTGTCATCCCTCACTGTCCTACCACCAAACCTGTCAAAATGTGTACCATGTGTATGCCATGGTATACACTGAATTTTGCAGCAATGTGATGTTGTTATAATGGGATTTATTGCATTAGTTTTCTTTTAGATTTACCAAGATGTGCAAGAAATTGCTCTTGGTGCAGATAGTCAACATAGATCTCAATTTCTATTTTCATATATGTTCTGTCAGGGACATGCGGTTACATGAATCCATTAATAAACAATTAGAAGAGTGTCTTAAAGTTCTGTGGCTCTGTATTTAACTGTTCGGTTTTCTCCCTCCTCATTCAGCTCACAAACACTCAAATTAGCAGCAGACAAGTTGAATCATGTCAGTTAGAGGTGGAATAAGGAAACAGTGTACTCAACATGTTTGTTGTGTGACTCCTGTTTTTTGCAGGCACAGGGCTTCTGATTAATTTTAGGGGACCAGTTTTATAATAGGATGGCCTCAGTTAATTTGACCACAAACCAAAAGACTCTGGTTGATATAACCACTTTACACAGTTATTATTACCGTTCTCAATGCATGAAGCAGCTGTTTGATGTCTTAGTACTTGGTACTTACTTAATGTCTGTGGTCAAAAACCACAGTGTTAGAATTGTAAGAATCATACAGCCAGTGCATGGTTCAGTGAATGGCAGTTATTCATATTTACCAGTTTGGCTAGACTGGCTGTCTATAAAACTCCGTAGTTGCTACTACATATAATCTTATGAAACCTTTGAGCATCAGCAAGAGTCATTATTCTTGACATTTCTCAGAGTACAACTTTTATTTTATGGAAGGCGTTAACATGGGTCGTACATGCAGCATAAAAGGTACCATTTCTTTCCAATCATGGCCACAGCAGGACCCACACCACTTTGATACTATGCTGCACATAGCTACATTGTACGAAATGGCAGCAAGAGAATCAAACATTTGCAGCATGGATGTTTTAGGCATAAAGAGGAAAATTATTTAGCTCTAAGTACACTTTGCATGAAATGTGTTCTTTTATTTTTCCAAATTAAGTGTGTCAATAACTGCAGTACAGCAATGATTTACAGATGTTTCTTTTGTGCTCATGATTAATTACGAAGGATTAAATTTGCTTATGAGATTAACATGTTCTTTATCAGGCTGACAGGCAGCTATCCCATTTTTCCCCCCATTTCTTTTGAGAGCTTGGTTACACATCCACTCAGACCTAAAGAATGACTGTTAGGCCCTAAACATACATTGCTTTGTGACTCTGTTATGAAACAAGGCTGGATCTAAGGGTACAAATTGTTTCCTCTCCACTGGAGCTCTTTCAGCAGGGTAAGCATGCCTTTGTCAACCCACCACTGCAGCGCTCCAAGACATCATTTCAGCATACCTGGTCCTGACACAATGAATAGAGATCTGAAAGATGGAGAGGAAAATAAAAGATTCCAAAAAAATGGTTGGACAAATTATGTAACATGCTGAAACTTCTCCATGTTTCCAAACAGAGCGGGACTCTTGTGAATGGGTGGCAATTCAACAATATTTCAGCTGGCTAATGCATGGCCTAACCTGGGTGTAATGAGAAGAGCCCCAAAATTGTATTTAAGTGAAAAATGTACTAAATTACCTGGAAGATTAAAAATTCTCTTTTCTTTCACATGGTTCAGGAGACAAATTTTTGTGCCATTGTCCCTCTGTTTGGTTTATGAATCTTAATATATTACTATTACTAGAATTACATAATTTGCGTCTTATTGCTTGGCCGGTGCTGAGTGTGTTCTTATTGCAGATTTTCTGCTTCTGTTTTCAATTATTGTTTTCACATAAATCGGGAAAGATGACAATGAAAAACAATACGTGCTTATGTGACTGTTTGTAAAAATACAATGTTTTTTTAAAAAATATTTTTACCAGTATTTTACAATTGCTATTTAAGAGCAAGCTGATTACAGTTAGCTAGAGTTTCCTTAACTTAAGAAGATAAAAATAAATTTTTGACAGGTAGAATGAAGGTTAACAGTATAACCACCTAGTTCAGCCTAAAGCCTAACTTGGAGTATTATCAGAACAGAATAGCATTAGGATAGCTCTAGTTAAACTAAACAGTATTTTTAAGTAGAGGTGGGTAATACTGCTCCCCAGGTGCTATGTTCCTGGCAGCCTGCTGCACTTATGTAAATAGGTTAAATGCAGAGAAAAAATTGTGTTGTTCACAATGTGTGCTCTGCTTTGGTGTGTTCACGTGACAATTTGATACTTAACACTCACTCTTATTACTGCATACATGCCTGCATTCATGAAATCCTACTTGTGTAAGTTTAATCTATTGCAGTAATACACACAAAAGGCAACAGCTTCCCTTCTTCAGCCAACGATCTGTATGATAATCTGAATTATTAATCTGGAGCATGAATGACAGTGTAATATAATGTGTAATAGTGGGGGTTATAGACTCTCCTTTGTCTTTTTCCTTCTGTTCTTTCATGTTCCTTTTGAATTGTTTAGTTTTCTGTCTTTTGCTTTCTTTCCTAAAATCTGTGTCCATCACATTTACATCCTGTACCGGTGTATAGCAAAAAACAGCTGTTTATTTTTATATTTAGTGTTATTGACCAAGTAGGCTAGAGCTTACCAGAGCTAATTTGAATTTTCACATTTCACTCCTGGTGCTGCCATTCACTGGTCGTGTCTCCCAGGCTTTGTTTCAGCTGCTCACAGTTATTTTGAGAGGTTGACAAAGAGCAATGGGATGGTTCCCATGCCAGCTATAACTGGCTATGCCATGCTGAGGGTGTTGTGTGTGATTCAGAGAGGGGCTTGCATTGCCTGACATGGCTGAGCTCTGTGGAGAACAAATATTATATCAATTTCACTATTACAGCGGTCACAGCATCAACATGATATTTGATTAGACAATGATTAAAAGGAAAAGTTCCTTTTGGTGTCAGATTTATGTTACTGAATCATGTAAGCTATATATGCTGTATAATCAAACTTCCCAAAAGACTTTGAACATACCCTGGTCAAATGACATGTTTTGTTGATCTAGTAAGCTAAAATTTAACACGTCCTCTACATGAAACAAACTTTGCTTTAAATTTTAGTGAATAATTTCAGGCTATTTTCTAAAACATAACTTTTATGATTTATTTTTCCACTAAATTCAGCAAATTGAACTGTGTCCTCTGTAGAGGTGCGTATACTTTTAGAGGTGAGTGTATTTTGTTGTAGTATACTTTTACTCTGTAATGATGACATGAGAGAGGACTCAATTGCAGTTAAGAGTTTAACAGAAAACAGATCAGTCAGGGCAAACCGTGATACCAGAGATTAGCCAATCTGTTTTACATTAAAAGTGCACCCTGGGAGTAGTATAAGCCCAAGACAAAACATTTGATCCAGAAACAAATTAAAGAGCAAAAACAGAAGTATCATAGTCAAGACTAGAAATGTGAGTCAAGTAGCAACCAGTAACAAGAATCAGGTAAGAAAAAGAACACAGACCACTGAACCACTGAAGGTTAGACTTTGCAATTATGTTTTCTACACTGAGTAGTTGTATAAATTAGAAACTATTAGGTACACTTGGTTCAGGTCCTTAACTCCCCCTGTGGTGAGGAGGGTGCAGCTTAGGTTGTCTCACACACTAAATGATTTAGTGTGTCATGCCTTCAGGGCTGTGTCCATTCAGGAGAGAGGCACAGGAGCATACTGACATGCTTATTTTCTTTCCTGGTTCGTTCAGACTATTGGCAATAAACATCAGCCAAGAGTCTGAACGAACACAACGTCTGACCCAGGTCAGCACAAAAAGGAAGAGGAGGGGAGGAGGCGGGAAATCCAACCAATACCAATACCAATACTTCCAGGGCCAGACTCCACTCGAAAGCCCCTCCCGCACCATCTGGGACACAGCACCTTTTAGTCTAAGTGCCCCCCAAAAAATATAAGGGGGAAAGGAGGTGGAGGCGGACACAATGAGGCGCCGGAGGCTGACACAATGAGGCGCCGGGAGCCTCTGCAGGAGCTGGGGCTTCAGGAATGAGGACCCCAGGAACAGGAGCCACGATGGGATCCGGGGCCCCAGGAGCAGGAGCAGGTGCCACGGCTGGAACCCGGGGCCTCAGGAGCAGGAGCAGGTGTCACGGCTGGAGCCAGGGCCTTGGGAGTGGAACCTCTGGAGAGCAGTTGGCTGGAGTTTTTGGAGAGCTGTAGGCTAGAGCCTCTGGAGAGCTGTGGACTGGAGCCTCTGGAGTGCTGTGGGCTGGAGCCTCTGGAGTGCTGGAGCGGGAGCAGGAGGCTGCTGGGGAGTCGGCGTGAGAGGCTGGAACCTTCTAGAAGCCGGGACGGAAGGCTGAGGCTGAGGAGGAGCTGGCACGGGCCTTAAATGTCTCCACTAATTGGCCTAGTGGCCCGTGTAAGAGGCCTTGCAGGTCTACCAAGGGGCCTACTGCCTCAGAATGATGCAATGATGCAGCTGGCTAGACTGTTTCAGGGCTTGGGAGCCCGAGGTGGCCGTGAGTAGGGCAGGTTGGTCCCGCTAGGGAAAGGAACCTCTCTGGCAGCCGGTCAGAGGGTCGTTAAACACCTCGCCTGATTTGCCGCCTCGCCAATCACGAACCTTACTGGGAGTTCTTCCGCAGCTGGACTGAGAACGGTAGTCAACATAAAAGCCATAAAGTGGCCCCTTATAGTCACGCGTGAACACACCACAGCACACAGTGCGAGCAGTGTGAAAGTCTTTATCTGCATTCACCAGGTGAAGCAGTGAGCTGCAACCAATGAAGGGCACCCAGGGAGCAGTGTGTGGGGATGGTACCTTGCTCAAGGGTACTTCGCTCATTGGTATTGGTACATATTGGTATTGGTATTGACTCATTGTTATTGGTACACTTTGTACAAAACAGACAACAGAAAGCGTTGCATTATGGCAATAAATAAAATTTTTGGCTGGTTGCCTAGTGGTTAAGGAATGTACCGTCCCCACATGCTGCTCCCTAGATGCCTTACCACGGATTGCCCACTGTGTCACGCGGTGAATGGGTTAAGAATTTCACATTGTGTGCTGTAATGTGGTTTGTTCACACGTGACTGTAGGGGGCCACTTTATTTATAACTGCCATGAGTCTGTGTGTGACTTGAGTTGTTGTTAATGTTACTGTGAGTTGTAGTCGTTGTGCCCAGGGTCGAACTGACCATCTGGTGTATATCGCGTATTTTCCTGGTGGCCCGACGTGCTACTTGGCCTGACCATTTATTCATTTATTTATTTACTGGTCTGACCGGCTAATAAGACTCGTAGATTGGGGGCCCAACTGATGCTGGGCTGGTCCAATCAACAGCCTAAACACCACCTGCTGTTTTGCTGTGGTCTGTGGTTCGTTAGTTATTTCCCCCTTTTGGCTCTGTGCCAGGTGAAGTGTCTGTGGATGATATGGAGAGAGAAAGAGCGCAGTGAGCGCAGAGAAACAGCAAGAGAAAAAAAAAAGTCAGAACGGCTATTTATAACACATTATGTACACTTGCTAAAACAATAGATATTTAAGTCAGTTTTTTTATGCCTTCCATGCTGAACTAAATTTTCTTATTGAAAGTGAGAACATTGCTTTTTTAACCACCACTCATCAACATTAACAGTGAGACAGCCGTTAATGATCTTTAATTGGTTGTGGGGTGAGTAGAAAGCAACTTTTGGGGGATGGTGTTAGAGGCAGCTTTTCTGTATTTATTTATGAACAATATACAAACATGAAAGACATACACACTTATTAAAATCTTTCTCTTTCTCTCTCACTGTCACACACATACACACACAGAATGCCCTCTCTTTTTTCCCCAAATAACTGTATCATTTTTGACTGGGTAAGTTCACAATTTGTATTTTGTTGAATACTATTTTCATTGAATACTACTTTGTTGAATACTGCTTTTATTGAACACTACTTTGTTGGTATACACATTGATGAAAGATGGGTGGTGTGTGTAATTGTACAGCATAAACTCAATCCTTACAACTATGATAAAGTAAAAAAGAAATTCTAATTTTCATTTTCCTTTTATATTTTTAGTCAAGAGATTCATATAAATGCGGATGTCTCAGTGTCTATGTAATGTTGCAATATTACATGTTTGATTGTAGTACTCCAGAAACTCTTTCAATATACAGTAATCCCTTGCTTTTCACAGGGATTACGCACCAAGAGCGCCCACGTATATAAAAAACGCGTTGTTCTGTTTTGGTTTAATAAATGCCTAAAAATTTAGGCAGTTTAATGCATTACCCATAAAGAAAATGTAAAGGTAAATAAATAATCATAATCAGAAAACTGATTTAAAAAATGTTAGCATTCACTGTTAGCATTAACAGCGTGCAAAGTCTCACACACAAAAGAACAAGACAGCTCTCTTTGCTGATGTTCAGTTAAGTCAGGGACAAGGTAGGGAATATTGATTTATTTTTGGGTCATTCTACAGATTTGGTGCCATTTCAGAAGGTTCAGTGTCCCAAGATGTAATGCTGCTACAACTTTTAATAACATTCATAAATCTACATTTGAGCTGCAACATTTTACAAATTATTTTTTTTTAATAATTAGCAGAGAAAAAAAATTATAATGACATTAATTTATAATGACCTTTATATTTGTGTTTTTCCAAAGAGTACGAAGAATTTTACCTGTCCCCATTGTCCATCATACCAACAGCATGGTCAATTCTGAGTTAATAATGTTAAATAATAAGAAATTTTTTTTTGCAAAATTAGGCACTGCTAACCCCTTCCATTGTACAATATATTATCTTTGGAAAAGGGATTGAATTTAAGGGAAATTTAAGTATTTTTCTCAGTCCCTG
>JBBPDC010017812.1:0-13008 GCA_037974485.1 Hemigrammopetersius urotaenia | reverse complement strand
AGGGGGAGAAACAGAGAGAGAGAGAGAGAGAGAGAGAGAGAGAGAGAGAGAGAGAGAGAGAGAGAGATTAACAAAGAGAGAGAGACACACACAAATAGAGAGACAGATAGAGAAAGACAGATAGATGGAGAGAGAGAAACACAAAGAGAGAGAGAAAGACAGATATACAGAGAGAGAGAGAGAGAGAGAGAGAGAGAGAGAGAGAGCATAGACTCCACTGTCCATGTATCTGCAGCCAAACTAACACACCCTTGCTGTGAACATCCATACTTCTGCTGCATAGTCAGGTGTGAGAAGAACCTGCATTAAAGAACCCTGTAGCATATAACACTGAAGAACAGGTTCTATCTCACACCTGTCACGCTACTAAACACCTTCCACCACTGAACCACAGGAGTGAATGTAGAACTGCACACAAACACTTCTGTACTAGCTGTTTCTGTGTCTCAGTGTTTATTCTAGTCAATGCACTGCTCATTTATTTATTTATTATATCTGTGTGTTATTTATGCACTTTATTCTCCCACTGTACATATTCTCATTATTTCACACTGTCACGGCTCGGAGAGTGGCCGGTAGGGGCCACTGTTTTGATTTGGGTTTTGGGACTTTTATTTTGATATTTCGTCCATGTTGTCATGTTCCTCAGTTCCAGGTGTCTTGTGTTTAGTTTAAGTGATTATGTTCTGTGATTGGTTTTCTGTCTGTGTCTGTGTGTATTTAGGTTTCAGTCCATTATCGGTCCATCGCCTCATTTATATCTCAGCCTGTTTCATGTATCGGCCACTGTGCCAGGTTTCTGTTCTGTTTTGTTCACGTTCATGTTTCTGGAAAATAAAGAGCCTGAAGTCATGTAAGCCTGTATGCCTCGTATCTGGGATTCCAGGGGTAGATCACAGAAGCTGGTAAACCCCGTCTCACGTGACATACTGGGCATATATTTTACTTTGCATTCATGGCAGCACCCCAGGTTCTTTCCCTATATATACAGTATATATTTTTTTCCTTTCTATTTTTATATATAAAATATAGAACACATGCGCACACACACACACACACACACATATATATATATATATATACAGCCATGGAAAAAATAAGAGACCACTTTTCCTTTTTTTCTGTTCATTGTTTGTACAATTTGCCTCCATATGTGTTGTGAGTGCAACAGTGTTTGTATAGCAGTTATTCTATGTGCTGTATTCCAGAAGCATCACACCTGATTCAGTTTCTGATGGGATGAAACACATGCACAAACTGTGCTCTTAACATCGCTATTTTAATTGCTGTAATTCTAAAATAATGTAAGAGTGTTATGTAGCTCAACATTTCCAAGTTATAATATATTATTGTATATGCAGTAACAATAATGGCATCTTGTATCTTCAGCACTGACACAGCCCCACCAACACATTTGGTGTCTAAAGTTCTTTCACTCTGCATAGCAGCATGATGCGAATATCATCCCATGCTCACCTCAAACCATGTGGAGGTGTTCAGTGCCCTCTAATAGACTTGATTACGTAGTTACTGGCACTGTATTCTCTGAAGGTGAACTTGAGTCATAAACCTGAAGCTGGCTTCCCATTCATCAGTTTCTTTGTCAAAATTACCTTAAATGGTCCATCGGTTACATTGAGGCACCTCAGGCTTTTTAGTTCTAGCTTAAATAATGCATCATTTACATTATGGGATTTTATGTTTCACCACAAATGGTGCAACAGTCATATTATGGCACCTTGGGCTGTTTGGTTCCACCCTAAATGGAGCAGCAGTTACATTATGGTGCCTCAAGTTTCAAGTGCTGTAATGTAAAAGCAACACAATTTAAGGTGGAACAAATCAGCATAAGGTGCCTCCATGTAACTGCTACACCATTTATCACTTCAGAGGGAAGTGTTTAACAAGATTTTCTTTACTGTGTCAAACAGCAAGCGTGTGTTTCTTGGTGGAGTGTGTTGTGCTCTTGAGTGTCCTGCACGGCACTCCATCAGTCAGTAAGTTGGTGCGCCAGCTGTTGGGACACAGCCTGAGTTTAGTGTGATTTACTTACTAATGGACTGTATATATCAACTGTAATCCTGGATCACCATTAACCTGCAGTGTTGATCAGCAGTTAACATGTTTAGTGTTGAATGTTCCAGATCACACTGGTGCAGCACTGCACTTCAGTGGAAAGTAGTCAGGCGGCTTCAATTACTTGTTGGGCAGATTAGCCCCATAGCTAAAACTGAAGAAGCAAACGTCAGACACAGAACATGTCTTGCTAGATTAACTAAAAATACTGGGTAAACTTTTTCAGGTCGAAATATTGCTTTAACTCAGCAGTCTGAAAATTTAATTTATATAAAAGTAACACTTTAAAGACCTGAAAGAGGTTGTACTTTTGTCATAAGGCTAAAACATGATCAGACAGCTTCTCTGATGCAGTGAGTATGGACAAAAAACACACGCGCACACACATCCACTAGCGTTTAGCCTTGCGGTGCTGCTGTGGTAATTGGATTGAAAGCTCCCGTCAGCAGAGTTGATTGGACGGTAAGGCGTGTTTGGAGTCGAAACGTTGCCGCTTGCTCTCAAAGTTCAACATCAAAGGGAAAACTGAGCACAATCAGAGCCTGAATCCACAACACTTCAATACAGCAGAGAAACAGAGCAGTGCGGACTCTGTATGGGCTGCGGGAGTGCTCTCTCCAAACAACAGACAGTCTGGTGGGTTCACTCTCCGGGCCCTCAGCGTCGGTTTCAGACAAAAATCAGACGCATTTGGTCCTTGTGTTCCACAGGAAATCAAAATAAATATGTATAGATATCATAGTGATCATTATGCTGGCGGGGGGGGGGCAGCACCACCAGTATAATGATCACTATGGGTCTTAACAAACAAAAAACGTTCCTCTGAAACTAGTTAGGTTCAAGGACTAGACTGAAAATGAGAGGGTTTGAAAGTTCTTCAGAAAGCCTGGAAGTCTAGAGGAGGACTCAGGACAGGCAATGCAAGGAGGAGGCATACATTTTCAAAAATGCACTCAGCACATTTTCAGTCAGGTGCACACAGGACTGTAACATTGACCTTTTTTCCGATGGGTCCTATCTGTCCGCTCTTTCCGGACTATCCTGGCTTTTCTTCTCATTTTACTTTTATACCATCTTGCACCTATTTTCAAGAAAAAAAAATGAGCTTAAAGTGAGCTTCTTCTGAATTTCCAACTAAAAGTAAAGTGCTCACTTCACAACTCGGCACTGTTGGTTCCAGCCCCCCTGCTGGTAGGTTTTGTACATTCCATCTTGGTTCATGCCCCACCTGCCCTGGATTTTAGTTTCTGAAAACTGGTCACATGAGCTTCTGTGAAAGGATCTGTATTCCCATGAACACCATTGTCAAATTGTGATGACAAACCATGGTTTACTAGAACTATGGTCTCAATGAAAGGAGGAGAAAGTGGCATACAGGAGCAGTGGCATGTGCACCTAAAGGGCAAGTACACACCTCATGGACTCAACTGAACACCAACATAGGGATGTAGTCTGCCATGCCTTTTTATAATGGGGTATAAGCGCCCCCCCTCCCCACGCGCTATCATCCATCGCCTTCGAGCCAGTGCAAGTAAATATGATTGGAGAAAAAGTGTCTGGTTTAGCCTGATGGTTCACTTTGCGACTCAGAGGTCACAGCATTTATTTTCTGCTCTTGATCTGCGCAGCTCGACCCTATTAAGGAAGGAAGTGGTGTTTCATGTTGCTTTTTCGGGCGCTGTGAGAAGGCAGTGTAGTGTGACCGAGATTGCTGCCCTTCTGTATGATGTTTTTTTAGCACAACCAGCCGTGTTGTCCTGCACCACCTTGCTTTTGGATCCGAGGACGAACGCAAAGGCAGCCCTCAATTCCATGTTTTTCCATTCACTGCAAAAACACACAGTTTCCTGGCCAGGGATTCGGCCAACACAGCATCCTGAAAGGAGATTCTTCACTGAGATGACAAACTTGGTGTTTTTCATTTCTAAATGCTGTTTCTAAAAATTATAGCACAGAGCAGGTAATATAATGCAAAACTCATTTGCATTTGTAACCGTTTTGCTCCTGCTCTTGCATCAGCTTGCGTACATGCGCACACATCCTTTTGTTGATGGAGTGTGTTCTGCAGGTGCACAAAAACCTGATCAAACACTCGCCAATATCATTCAGAAGTCTAGTGATCACAACAGACACCACAAGTCATGTGTTAAACCCGGAGGAAGATTTTGCTGCACACATCAGTATTTCCTTTTTCTCATCAGAAGCAAATTCTTATTCGGTGATTACTGAAGCCTGACTTGTTTCTCCTTCTACTGCGGTTCTCATCAGCTTCTCAGTTTTCTTCTCTTTAACAACCGTATGGGTCTCAAAACTGTCTGACTTTGGTAGTCGAGACTTGAATTTGATCACTAAGACAAATTTCAGACATTGTTCCAACAAGTATTCTTTTGGATCTTCTGGTTTATATGAAGATCTGATTATCTGAGACAAATAAAGATAAGAACAGCAGTGAGAAAGAAGAAATAGCATTTTAAGATCAGGCTTTTTGCAGTTGCAGTTAAACAGACCTGAAACCTGGAGTTTGCATCCCCTCCGGGACCCCCACAACTTGCATCCCTGTATGCATGTATCCATGCATGTCTTGAGGTGGTGTCATCAGTAAAGAAGGATTTTCCACATAAAATACTAGAATACGGCTTTGCAGCACTGGCTACTTGGGTAAACTGGGTGTTTTGGAAAGTGACCCATATGAAATGTAAACTGGCACTGTGCAGTAGCACTGAAAACTGTCCTGGTTTAACCTCTTTGCCCTGAGTCTCCTTGATGCAGAAGTGCTGCACAGGGTGGAGAGGGTTGTGTAACCTGTCCCTTGTTTTGTCCTCTGCGCTGGACTGATGAACTGAGGTCATTAAGAAGCTTCTTAATCAATGTCTCGACAATCAGCGCTGATTAAGACTCACCACTGCTAATTAGACTCTCTAATAGAGCAGCTGAAACCGGTGCCAAATTCTACTGCCCCTAAACAAGCCTTATTTACTATTTATAAATGGATGAGATCCAAACAGAGAATTAAACCTCATTACATGTTTTCCTAAAGGTGTTATTGACTTCAAATAAACAAACATCACTATCATAGCTTATTCATTGTGAAAAGCTATGAGCATTTCACATTGAATGGATCCGTTTGAAACATGGAATAAAACCTCATTACACTGAAATAGCATCCATTTTGTTACTCTTTGCTGTTGTTGAAAAGTGTTATTAACATTAAATATACAAACATTACTCACCGTAAAAATGAATAACCGTTACTCACCGCTACCTTCTTTGTTTCTGCTGTGACAAAGTGCTGGGACTTATAAAGGTTTATCTTATCTTATCTTAAAGGCATTATTAACATCAAATAAACAATCATTACTTACCACTGCCCTCTAAACATTTATTAACCAACATTAAATAAACTAATATTACCATTGACGCCCTCTAAAGGCATTAATAAATGTTATTCATTGCCCTTTTTAAAATTTAGACATTCTTCGATTACACTCTTGCATAAAATGCTTTTTGTGAAGACTGATTATTATATTTGCATCATTACTGCATATAGAAGCTCACATAAGCATGCTTACAATGAAAGCACAATCTGGGAGGATTATATGCTTATCAAAGTGCCACGGGTTTTTATGGAAACATGAAGAATATGCATGAATGTGCACAGATATGCGTCATGCATGCGTGAATATGCAGAGCGACGTAAAGCCGGGTAACCAGAACAAGGCACTGCGAAAGTGTCCTTGACAGCAGCTTTTTGCTGAAATCAAAGCTGGCATCCAAGGGAAGCTGTCTTAAAATAGACAGACATTATCTGTGGGGAGGGAAATAAAAAAATAAAGAAGTATCCCATCGCTGAGCATCAGAGGATGAAATGAAAGAGCAGTGCAATTGTGCAAAATAAGAGAAAAACGCTTCCCTTATTCCACTCTGAGAGCCGGCCACCTGATTGAAGTGAAATCCTTTGCAGAGTAATAGAGTCCCCCCTCGCCTGAAGGCGAAGCCTTGTGGATGATTGCGACTCTAAAGCAACAGAAGCTCTGAGGGAAGTCCAGGTTAACCAACACATGCAAACTCTGCCACAGTGTGATTATCTCTTTAGCCTGACTTGGCACTCGGGCTGCACCTCCAGGCTCGCTGCCGGGCCACTATCTCTCAGGGGACAGTGCCGGAAACGGCCAAGAAGAAAAGAAAAACAAATAAATTTGATGTTGTTCTGGGGCCCCAGCCAACTGCTTCATCTAGAAATGCACAAAAGAAGGGAAAAGATCCCTTTGTGCTCCTCAGAGAGTGACAGCTGTGAACATCCGCGGAAGGAACAAAGGGCGAGCTCAGACAGACCCCGGCTCCTGTGGACATCCATCCAATTCTGAATTACAGAGCTATCTCCGGGGACGAGGACACCCTACAGCACCCTTCAATAACACAATCTGGCAAAGAAAGGAAGAAAAAAGAAAGAGTCTCATACAAAAGTGTGGAAAAAGAAGTGTGACACTGAGCCTTTCTTACATATATTCCAGCGTTCAAACAGGTGCCACAGGACAGTCACTGAGACTGGAAGAAACATCCTATTCAACACAATGAGAAACATCTAATTAACTGGATGCCTTAACACAGCTAGCTAGCAAGGGGTGTCCACCTGTTTTCCAAAATTTTCACAGTGGTTGCAAATGGAACCAGAGGTCTGTCTCTAAAATATCCCACACAGAAAATTATTCCAATAAACATTTATGGCATTTAGCAGACACTTTTATCCAAAGAGACTTCAATTCCATTACTACAGGGGACAGTCTCCCTGGAGCAACTTAGGGTTAAGGGTCTTGCTCAGGGACCCAGTGGTGCTGTGCTGAAGGTAAGATTTGAACCCATGACCTCTTGGTCTGCAGACAAGTATCCTACCTATTGAGTGACCTCCACTATGGTCATGGTTGTGCTGCCTGACACCTGATATGCCTTTTACCCCCTAGAAATGAACCTGAATATGAATAAATCCTGTACTGTGCAAAAGTCTTCATAAGTCTTCATAATCCAGACTTTCGTATATTTTAATGTAGTCTTGAGTAACAGTACTCCAGGCTTCCTGAAGAACTTTCAAACGCTCATTTTCAGTCCAGTCCCTGAACGTGACAAGTTTCAGAGGAATGCTTTTTGTTTGCTAAGACACACAGTGACCTATGTATGAATTACTCAAGTAGAACAAAGCACATCTAACTGAAGTCCTGAACCAGTGAAGAAACAGGAGCAGATGATTCCAGATGATCAGGCAGTGATCAGTATACTGGTGGTGCTGAATGCTGAGTGGTTGGAACTCATATCTAGGGTCCCTGTATCTTTAGGCACTTTGCAGTCTGTCACAGTAAAACTTTTGTTCCCAGTATTTCTGCACCAGTAAGGTGATTCAAACCAAAATATAAAGAAATGAGGGGTGGCTCAAAACTTTTGCACAGCACCTGCAATGTTATCCTCCTTTTCCACAGAAGTTCTACACAATGAAGACCACAGGAGAGCATAGAAGACTGTTCCACCAGGAGATTTCTTAATCAGCTCACATTTTGTGCATTGTGCTGATAAGTAGCATTAGCCACCACAAACAAGCACTTCATGCTCATTCACACACACACACACTCACACTCACGCTCACACTCTACACCAAGGCCCTCATACCCCAAACTCAAGAAACAGGTCAGCACACACACACACACACACACACACAGAACACGTGTTCTGTACACACACAAATACACAGACACACACACCATACACACACTCATACTCACATTGACACCATACACACACACACACACACACACACACACTGCCTAGGTGAGACTTTATGGACTTGCTGAGGGCTGGAAGGCTGAGAAAGACATAACAGGACATCTGAAACATTAAAGATTTACGCATATTCTAAATGTAAAATGTTTTGTAAAATTGTTTTCTCTTCTTGTCGCAGCTCGAGATTTCCTGGTGATCGCAATGGGCTCGGACGCAGCGGTCCGGTGTAACCTGTATGGAGAATACATCCTGACCCCCATGGACGACGCCATTCTGCTGAAGGACCACAAAACCAAGCAGGTCCTCCTTTCCTGGCCCTACTGCTTTATTCGCAAGTTTGGGCAAGACAGGGTGAGCTGGAGAAAGGGTTTTTCTTCACAGTTCTAATACTGCACAACATCTCTGAAACATTCCCAGCTTGTTAGTTTGGCACACCCCACTCACCACACCCACCAATTCACTCCAAATGCAGTTGTTCAGCCAAGACACATTTAGTGAAGTTCCCATATCTTACACATTATACTAATGTTGCTAACAAGTAATAAAAGATTATAGCCCACTAATTAGCATGGAGCAAACATAAGGTTCAAGGGTCAAGGTTACTTTATTGTCATCAGCAGCTGTGAACACATATGTGATGAAACGTTTCTCCATGGACCACAGACCAACATGCAACAACATTCAGCATTCAGCATATTATTGTTCTGGAGACAGTTAGCAGCATTTAACTACATTGAGTGAGTGTAGATCGTAGCTTATTAAATTCAGTAACATGACATAAGTGTGTCTGTAGTGGCGTAAACAGAAGGTAATGTGCAGGTGTTGTTGAAAGTCCTGAGTTTCTGAGAAGAATTTAAGGTTTAAGGTGGGGTAGGTTAATAAACTTATATTTATATATATTAGAGGTGTAACAGCACACAGATGTCACGGTTCGATTTGTACCTCGGTTTTGGGGTCACGGTTCGGTACGGTTCACGATACAGCAAAATTAAGCAACAAAAAGTTCTAAAGAATGAAGCTTGGTTTGTTTTCGTTTATTTTAAATAAACAGCACAGTATTAACCAGTAAACACACACTCTTGCTTATATTTTCATGTATGTGTAAGGCAGCCACGTAGTGTGGTACAATAGGCACTACGACCCAGGTTTATGATTTACTTGCGCTTTTTGGTCGCTCTGTGATTCCGTATTACTTCAATCACGTCTTCTCCGTCGTACCATGTATTCTCCGAAAGACATCATGTACTGGACCGTGACGGTTCGGTACGAATACATGTAACTGTTATGACCCTCTCTCGTTCCTGACTTTTCCGTATTTACACCTCAGGTTTATATTTACATTTTCTTCAAGGGTAATGTATTAAACTGAGTGAAATTAAAGTGATCTGGGAGAACATTTGGAGGCATATTTTTGGTTTACACTATAAAAATAGGCATTGGGATCATTGGGGGGGAGCTTCAGACCTTCGGCAGAATTCAAATTAGCCATTTTAATGTAGATTAATCTAGATTAATTCCAAGATCACAATGAGATTAATCCAGATTAAAAAAATTAATCTATGCCCACCCCTAATATATATATATATATATATATATATATATATACTCCTGTTGTCCCCTGTGATACTCAGCCTGCGATCCCAATTTAAAATCTTCTGTCTCCTTACTTATCCTGAAGGGGGTTTAGGAGAAACAAGTCAGACTTCTTTAATCTCCAAATAAGAAGATGTTTCTGATTAGGGAAAGAAATCTTCCCCAGGGTTAGTGTGGTAGAGGTCCAGTCTTGCTTGGAGCCCCAGGAAGGCCTGGACTGTCACTGTAAATCACTGGACACTAGCATGGCCAAAGAGTAACATCAATCATCGAGCTTAAACCTTGCGAGATGTGTGATTTATTGCCATTTTTCTTAGGGTTAAGTTAGATTTACATAGAAGGAGAACCTCATTTTTAACGTGTATCACAAGTGCAGAGAGCAGGAAATCGAAGACTTGATACATAATTTATATTTAGGCCTGTAGTTAGCACCATGCTAATTTGTGGGGTACATGCTTGTATTACTTGTTAACAACATTTGTCTCATAGCTTGTGCAGCTCTAAAACTAAAAAAGTAAACTAACACAGAATTTGGGTTTAGATCAAGACTCACTACCTGAGAGGTTTACTTCTTAAAAAAAATATCTGCTGGACTTTCATGTACGTATATTCACATTAGGAGATAAGGGCATATGGTGTAAACACACAAAAACTACACTCTCTAAGTTATCCCCTGCCAGTAATGATTTCACCTCAGTATAAAGTGCTTATGTTCAATTACCATCAGTGGTTGTGGTCCAATTTGTGTGCACTTTGTACTCTCCTCATGCTGGAGATGTTCTCACCTGCATTTACATGGCTGCTCTCAAGAATTTGTTGACAGATGAAAATAGAAACATTGAAGTTTCTGTTCCTGTATTTCTTCCTCTCCAGCTGTCGTTCTCCTTCGAGGCCGGCCGCAGGTGTCAAACTGGTGAGGGCAACTTTGAGTTTACCACCAAAAACAGCGACCGGATCTTCAAGATCGTTAGCACTGCCATCCAGCAGCTCCCACAGGGGAACAAACCCAGGAACCAGGAGCAGGTAGAGCCTGTTCCTGTCTCTGAGCACAGGTGCGTTTACAGCACGGTGAACCACATGCTGCCTGATGGTACTGCCCAGGATGGTCAGTTTCCCTCTGGTCCGAAGATGCATCCAAACAAACTGACCCCGAGCTTCAGGAGCTTGTCCCTGAATGCCATTGACTCTTCAATCAAAGGCCATGTGAGAAACATGAACAGCTGCCCTTCCTCTACTTTCTCCGCCACTCCTAAGGAACCACAGGTGCCCCAGGAACCCCAGGAACCTCTATATGCCAGTATTTCCAAACCTCGTGGTCAAAATGAGTCAAAACGTGACCAGAAAGCCTGGCCAGGCTTGGACCAGGTTTTATCACTTGTTGACCAGAACATGGGTCATTCTCAAGAGGAAGAACCCAGAGGAGCATTGCAGAGTGACCTGGTAGAACTGTCCATGGACCTCCAGCCAGAAGACGAGATCCCCGAGGCCATTTACGCGGAGCCGGAGGAATATGAAGCTCGAGTTCCCTGGGAGGCCATCTGTCACCCCTTAGAGGAGATAGGGGACGATGAAGAGGCCGAGAAGAGTGTAGAGGAGCAAGAAGATGGATTGTCCACCTACGATAACCTGATGAGCAGGGGAAAGAGGCATTAATTTAATGCTGCTGGAACTTCACTGTTGTACAAATGGCTAGAACCATTTTGTAACAAAATGGTAATTGTCTCTTGAACATTAGAAAAGTTCAATTCTTTTTTTCAATTCTTTGTGAAACTGAAGGCCTGATGTATAAAATGGCCTGTTGTTGTACCTTTTTTTTTCACTAACACGTCACACTGTGAGGCCTGGCTCCTGAGGTGCTCTCGACGCCTGTAATTAATGTTACAGAGTCTCCCTTTGTCTTCATGTGTGTTAGATGGCAACTGTTGGAGTTGGGTTCTGCTCTTGGGATCATTTAGAGATCACACTAGATCCAACTGGACAGCTTTTGAGTCCATCAAGTTCAAGCCCTCCAAGCAGATCAGAGCGATCAACTTGTCAAATGAATTGGACTGTATGTACTAAATGGTACTGAATACCTAATGTACATATGTTACATATATTTTTATTTACACTTTAAGCAAATGTTTAAAGTTATTATTAGTATATGCCTCTTGGTCCAGAGGAAGTATCCTATCCACAAGGCCACCACCACCCTTCAAAGTGAAAAGTATGAAAAACATGTACATTCCTTTGTCTAAAAACATCAAAAATTTAAAAACAATCTACATATTATGTACAACATTTACATATATGACAATAAGACATTCGTACTGAGCCAAAAGACAAGTTGAATTGTTGTTTGTGTAAATATTTTGCACATTTAAAACTATTGAATGTAATGCAGCATGTTAATGAGATTATAAAGATCAGCTAGCTTTAGGGACGGGAGGGGATATGCTATAGTTGTGTGTATTTATTGTATATTCATTCATATGTAATTTATGTACATATATATTTACTCTGGGATTTTTTTCTGTGTATTTATCTTGTTGCAAATGTGATTTAGTGCTTAATAACTTGATAATAGTGCAAATAAATAAAAGTTTTCAAATAAAAGAATTGTCACCTGTGTATGAGAGTGATCACAGCAAACAGTGTTACTTTTGGCTACTATCAAATACTCAGAATGTGCTGTAAATTATTCAGTATCTGCAATTAATTATTCAGTATCCACTGTAAATAATCTACTATAAACAATTCAGTGCCCACTTTGAATGATTCTGCACCTACTATGAATCAGAATGTGCTATAAATTATTCAATACCTGCCATTAATTATTCAATATCTGCTAAACCTTCTAGGGATGACTCAGTATCTACTATGACTTTTTCAGAACATGATAGAAATGATTCAGTATCTGCAATTAATTATTTAGTGTATACTATGAATTCTTCATTTTCCATTTTGAATTATTCAATGATATCATCTTTTAATTATTCAGTGTCTACAAATGAATTATTCAGTATCTACTACAGCTGAGTGATTCAAGAAAAAACAGCAATTTTAATGTGCATTCAATCGAGTGAAAAATCATTTTCTTCTTTCCAGCTCTGAATGAAAACATGAGCACAAATTGGTTTGAGATTTGGCTCAGACAGATCATGAACTTTATCTGGACTTTATAACTGAAGATTTAAGCAAACAACACCGGCAGCTCCTGTCCTTAGGAACACTCAATTAAACACAAACACACACACACACACACACACACACACACACACACACACACAAGCACAGTGAAGCATGAAGGGGAATACTCAAAGGATGAGTGGCAGAGCCGGTTTTGTTTTTGGTTCCTCAACTAACGAAAAGAACGATTAGGTGCAGTTGCATCATGTTGCCCGCACACAAAGACAAAGAAACACAAAGAAACACATGCATACATACTCACACAAACACACACACAAACAAACACATGCATACATACTCACACAAACACACACACAAACAAACACAAGCATACATACTCACACAAACACACACACAAACAAACACAAGCATACATACTTACACAAACACATACACAAACAAACA
>JBBPDC010017757.1:0-13011 GCA_037974485.1 Hemigrammopetersius urotaenia | reverse complement strand
AAGTGAAAGGAAAGGTTTGGTGAAAAGTTTTCAGCCTCTATACACGCTAATTCCTTCCTACAGCCCTGGGGGCTAAGTCCCTCTTGTCTTTCCGTCCTAGTGACATCCCTGGTTTAAACAGTTTAACCAACTAAAGTTGCAGTCTGCAGAGGGCTAGCATTTACATGCAAGGCTTTCATACTTGCATATAAAGTCACACAAGACCATATACCTACATATGCTGCTATAAAGAAAAGAAGTGGCTAGTAACAGTTGCTGGGCAGTAACTGGAGGGCAATGGAAGTTATGGTAGACCACTGTGAATTATGTAATTATGCTGTCTGAACAAAACCTTGTATCTCCGTTTTATCTCCCTTTTAAGTCTGACCTTTACACTGCGTCCAAGTTTCATGACGATTGGACGAACAGAAATAGTCTCAAATTACTTTTTAAAATGAAATGATTATTGACCTTTTTACATGACCTTCCATTATAAATGATTGCTCCTGTAAAGGCCACTTTGGAAATTTAAGGTTTTGTTCCATTAGCGGTGCTATGCTGGTGTGGTTCCAATCACTCTCTGTCCACACGTAACTGTGCCGCACTTGCAAACGTTCCATAATCTTTCACGATATATTGCACAGTAACCAAGCGGGACGCAGCATGAAGTGTTTTCTGTTCAAGATTCAAGATTCAAGATTCTTTATTTGTCACATGCGTAGACATACAAGTACAACACAGTGAAATGCATCCTGAACCGCTGCTTACTGACTGTGCAAACATTATAAATAGAAGCATAAATGTAAGTAAAATTTAAAAATGTAAAAATATAAATCTGAGATTTTCTAACACACATGTAAAGTAAGTGACTTAAACAAGGAGCACCAAAATGTTTTTTGTTTTTTTATGTGTTCAACCCCTTCTTCAACCTACAAGCCAAACAGCTGCACGTCCCCAGAGCTTTTCCGTGCACGCAACGTACCATGTGTAATAATGCTAATGAACGTGTTCTAGCTAGGCTGGGCTATTAATATCTGCCCACCAGGGCTGACTCATTAAACAAGTTCATCTCTAGCTCAGTGGAGCACAGTCTCCACTCATCAGATGGAGCCATTTTGTTTCAGCCTGTCAAGCGTGTAATGGACCACAGCCTTGTATCAAAAACTCCTCTCTCTCTATATCTCTCTCTCTTGCACATTCATATATATGATGTTTACTGGGGGGTGCATGTGTCAGTCAATGTGTCAAATAACCAATTTTCTTTTTTTTACACAACCATTTTCCATTTACCTATTTTTTTCTCTTAAAACGAGTTGATTTTGTTGCTGTGTCTTTAAAACTGCTATGTATTTGACCTCCTCTGTGACAGTCTGATGTGTATTGTGTCCCATTCAAGACATCACTCCTTATACCTTTAACATAAGTAGGTAGGTGCCAAGCCTTAATAGACTGATTAAGCTTTTTTGTGACAAACACACAAAACAGGCTGTTTTAGTGGCTTCGTTTCCATTTTGGGAGGATACGGCCTGCAGAGGGATTGGTACGTTTGGAAACAAGCAATGCATGATTTTTTTTTATTATTATTAATACACTTGCACTGGTGTGAATTATTCTTAGACTGGGTTTTTGGATCTCTTTCCACTCATGTTGTCAGCCCAGTGAGACTCGGCGGAGTCTGGATCTTCTGTGGAGAGATGGCAGGAGGTGACAGAATGCGAGATTTGAGATTTGGATGGTGAATCAGACAGTTGTTCCGGATATTGTTTTGCCAGCTGTTCCTCTTGAACTGTGACCGACAAAAGTTTGCTTTCGCGCGTGTGTGTAGTGGCACGTCTGCCTGCGTGTGTGTGCCTTCCTCGCTCTTCTTTGTTCAGTCTCTGGTCACAAGCCAAACCTTTAGCATGCGCACAGCGGCGAGTAATGGATTTCAAAGTTAGCGTTCAACTGTGTCTTCTGTCTGAGAGGCTGACAAACCAACAAACAAACAAGAAAACAATCAAACGCTGGCGCCAAATTGAACAGGCTGGGAGACGAGGCAGAGATGGAAATCAGAAGATGGTGGCGGTCAGGGAAGGCTGCTAAGGTCAGTCGTGCTGAGAAGTTTAATTAAAAGCTCTTCTTTCTGCTTTGTGCGTGTCTCCATATCATGCGTTTTCTAAACCTTCGATTGTATACTGCAGTTTGTGAGAACAATTATGAGATGCTTTATCATGACTTAAATTTGGTGTGAAGAGATTGAGATTCCAGTTTTCTTTTGGATTGGGATCATTGGGATTTTGGCCCTATCATTGGGAGATCAAGTTAGATCTCTAGAAATGCCAATATCGTATCAAAGGTATTCTATTATCTTTTAATATCGGAATGAGACTTCAGGTATTCTGGCAGCCCTGTTTGCTCGTGTGCTGCTTTTTAAAACAGGCTGCTGTCCTCTAAATGCACCTCATTTGCAGGATGTCATGAACTCATTTGGTTAGCGCACATTGCCATTAGCATAGAGTGACACCGAGCAGAAACAGCCCACCATGCCTGTGTGTGTGTGTTTGTTGGGTGTATGGGTTTAACACCCTCACTGTTCCTGAACATTTCTCCTGCAGAGGTTTTGTCATGGAGGGAAATGTTACATGCCTCGTTAGCCTACAACAAGTCCTTTTTGGTTTTTTTTGGGGTTTTTTTTTCTCCTGATGGCACTTTGTTTCAAATGTATTATTCACCAGCCATGTCTGTGGCACTTTGCCATGGTTCAGATCTTTCAGGAAGTAGGTATGTCTGCCTGGGAGCCATTAAATCCAACCAGCATTTTGACCTTTGTGATATTTGCATATGCGGAACCAAACTGCGGCCGGACAGCTCTCAGCCCACTGCGTCTAGCCCAGACCCTGCTGAACATGAGCTGCGAGAAAGCTACCACAGCTCTTGAATAATTTTCCAGATCAGAAAGGCTGATTGTTTTAAAATTTCCGCCTCCCGAAATTCAAGCCATGCTCCTGGCCAAGCAAGACTTGGATAGAAGTTATGAAATATGGATGGTGGAGTACCAAGCCGAGTAGTTGGCCATGGCCGACAGCTGCCAGTCAAGCAGTCGATCGATCTCATTTTAATACACATAAATGCTGACCACAAACCGCAAACAAAAACACTGGCAAGGACTCACTTGGTGTCAGATTATGGTGCTCTGGTGCCTTCTCTCTCTTTCTCTCTCTCTCTCTCTCTCTCTCTCTCTCTCTCTCGCTCTCTCTCTCTCGCTCTCTCCCTTTGTGGAAGCACAGCTGACTGATATTTCTAAAATGTAAAGCAAACACATAGTATATGTGATGGCCAGGGGCTGTGGTAGAGTTTACGTCCATTATATCTATGCCAAAAATTTGGCGCAACCTGTCAGGTTGTGGTCTGTCTCCAGGCAGTGAAGGGAGGCGCAGACGCAGACTTTCATTTCCCACTTAAACTTTTATTTTTAGAAACAAAAAGGCATGAGGGCTGAACACAACAAAACCAAAACAGTGGAGACAGAACAGGAATAACTCGAACTTAAGCTATAAACCAGTGGACTGACAACTATGATTCCATTCAACTGAACTAAACAGCCCAAAAACCCATGAAACAACAGAAACAAAACATTACTTTTACTAAAACACTGGTAGTCATGTAATCAGGTAATCGTGGCGGCCAACCGGGGATGCAACAGTACCCCCCTCTACGGCGTCCCCGAGGTCGCCGAGACTCCTCCATGACCTCCATGTCCAAGCTCCCTCGTGTGCCAGTAAATTCAAGGAAATGCTTCATAACAAGCCAATGAACCAATAGTGAAAAAAGATGGATTACCTACAACTATATGAGGTATCAGCCTGCCCCTGGCATCACTCATGGTGATGACTAATATAACACCATGTTTCAAATAAACTTGCAGGTAAACTGGCTTTCACCAAAGTCCTTATATTACAGGAGAAGGATGCAGTTCATTGCTTGAAAAATGAATTGGACAGCTTGTAACGCTCAACTCAAGCCAAAAATATAAAGGCAGTAAAGCCGCAAGCAGGAGTTCAGGTAGTTAAAACATTTACCGGATTAGTGAGCTGCAGCACTCCTCTCACTAAACACAAAAATTGAGTTCCAAAAGCTGTGCCACGGCCAAGAAAGACTGGGACTTTGACAGCACTTTCCTGTTGTGTTACATTCTGCAAAATGGAACAGGGCTGACTTGTCACTTCAACGAAAAAGAATGTCCAAAAACTGATAAAGAAAATATTGTTGCTGGGAATGGAAGTAAGCTGGCAAACAAAACATGATGTTGTTCGTCATTTAAAATGCAATTTGAAAATACCACCTCTTTTAAATTGTAATTTTGCTATAAAATTACAAACATGATGTAAACATGTTATTACTGCAGTGCAGAAACTAAATCTCGGATGGTCCACACCTAAAAAGAGTCATGTATCAAATTAAATGACCTCATTCTGGCAATAAATGGGGCACAAACTTGATATTTCATATCTGATCTAGACATTTTGACTTGTTTTCCCTGTTACCCCATTGGTATATTTTTTTCTTAATATGAGTCTCATCTCATATTAATATATGATAATTCTCTAGTTGTTTGCATATATATTCGGAAATAATGAACTTGGTCTGTTTGTGATGCCACAAAAACCAACACATTTACATCCTTCTGCCTAGTCAGCCTACAGCAGTTTGCTTAATAATACATTATTTTATGGTTGTATCATACGCAAGGCAAGAAAGTGCAAAAATGACTTGAATTTAATGAAAAGTTATTGTTGAGTGAAAAACATCATTTACATGCAGACCTGAAGACAGTAAATCGAACATATGTCATTATTTATTCCATTTCACCAAAATGACAATAATAACACTTAAAGTTTAATGGGTTCTAAAATCACACAATGCATGCTTGCGTATGACCCAAGCTCTGGCCATGTAGGAGGACCTTGAAGCTTGTTCGGATGTCCAGCCATGTCTGATTGGAAATTTTTCACTTCCCTGTTATTCTTTGGTATTTTGTACCCAAGGCAATTTAATTTGACAGTTCAGTTTAATAAGTTAATTTGTCCATCTCCACTCACCACACATTTGTCCTTAAGCCTTACTTTCCCTCCTTCCGGGCTGGGATGGTCACACAAAAGCTGTCATGCATTTTGATTGGATAAACAAGAGTAATTAACAAATGTGACAATTTCACAATCTTACTGTGTCCTTGAGATTTATTATATGCAAACAAATGTTTTGTGTTTGTTGTCTAGTCTGAAACACTCCTTAAGCCTTCAGGGCGAATTGGTGAGGCTAGACTGCTGTAGACTGAATAGGCAAATTTATGTTAAGGTTTTGGTTATTTTCTCACGTAATAAAAAGCAATGAAAATACAACCTTGTTTTCTTGTACGGTTTGCGTGGCATCTGCGTATTTGTACATTTCTCTAATATCAGGCTCATCATTAGATACATTACATCACAGCTGCCCCCTTACTGGACCTCCTGCAGTTTGTGTATCATCCCAACGGCTTTCCAAAGTCTTTTTTGTCGATTTTTTGTCAACTTAGGCTTTATTGTCAACTTAGTGTTGCATATGACCATACCTGCAAATTGTAACTTAAAATAATGGTTAATGTATGCAAGAATATCCCATCATTTAATGATGAAGCAGCTTATACTCAGTCTAGGAGAAGTTTGGCACACATTGGTTTGTCTTCAAATAATAGTTCTGCATCTTCATGCTCAGTTTGGATGTAAGACTATACACTAAACCTATTTGTAGTAACACAAGCCACTGTTAACCAACACAAATGGTTTAATATGCTTCTGTTCGAAAAATGTCACTATGATAAATACCAAAGCTGTCAGATATTAATAAATGTGTGGATGTCTGCCAACTAGAATGGGCAAAGCCAAGGAACAGGAGGTAAAAATCAAGCAGTTTATAAAAATAGATTAATAAGCTGATGTCATAAAGGGCAAGAATCCAGTCAGCTGCTTACCACTATGTAGATTGTGCACCAGGCTCTCAATAGTTGGTATTAATTTGTCCATTTTATAATGCATGCAGGTCTTCAGTGGTACTGAGGACTCCCATAAAATCATTAGGAAAGCACACTATGATGTAATTCATCAACTGACGTTATCTCTATTTCACACTCCTGACATGAACACATTGAGAAAGCAAGGAATTAACTGCCGCTATTGTGAAGGTGCAGATTGTGGGGTGGCTTGTTTTACTAAATTCCCACCTTCGTGGCATCGTGACAGGTACAAGCTCTGTGAAATTTAATAAACTCCATGCTGTGCTCTGCCTCTTTGTCACAGCCACCATTTTATGTGCCTACCAGTGAGGTTTACAGCCCTGATCGTTTCTCCTCCAGCCTCTCGGAGGATGCTGAGGCTTTTTTGTCCCTCTGTGGCTTGTTGGCACCGTTAGATAACTGCTTGGAGAGTCATGATGAAGCTGTTTGGGTTCAGAATGATGGCACCTTCGGGCATTGTGTCCTTTAAGAGAGTGCTTTAAACAGTCACATAAGCATTAGCTAAATGTGCAAGATGTGAACTTCCTCCTTGAGTTTATTGAGTTTCTAAGTGGGGGTCTTTAAACGGGTGTTAAAAGAGTGTAAAAAATAGTTTGGCTTTGACTGATTGTTCTTCCAGACAGGGCTGGGGAATCCGGAAGTATGTTACTGTGATGCATTACATCACAATTTTCTGAAGGTGTCCAGACTTTTAGAATTCTGAACCATCTTGGGCCAGCGGCTCATGCTAAGCAGACAGCTGAAACACTTCATTGCTTACACTCGTGTCCCACTTGCTCTCATTTCATTACTGGTTATATGTCACTTCTGCTGGAGAAACATCAACAATGTAACAACCTCTGCTCAAAACAGACTCATTCTTACAATTAAACCATGCTATAATACTGAACCAGCAGCACACCTTCATTTTAAACAGCCAGCTGTGTAGCTGGAGATACCACTATCAGCAGATCATCCACAGGGCAAAACAATGGACACACTTTGTCAAACTCATCGTAAAATGGCCAAGTTATCCATCCACTCCTTTTCAGACTATTGTTGTCTTTGGCATGATGGTATGCAAGTCTTTTATTTATTGCGCCTCTTCATTTATTTTCAAGCTCTGGCATACTGCCATGTTATATTCATGTCATAGACAAATCGATGCTTTAGAGTTTACATTACAAAAGATGACATGGTCACATGATCAGACCACAATAGTCCTTTAGGGTGTATTTTAAACAACTTGTAAACATACTCTCAAGAAATCTTGCTTGGTAAACATTGCTTTACTTACCAGCATTTTTATTTTCTCTGGAGTACTCTCTTAAACTGGACATACAAGGTGCATTTTAGTCCATTTAAAGCCTAATTTTATTATTGCTAACAAAACCTCAGTATTGTTTGATGGGTGAGAGCTACCTGTTCCAATCCGCATCTGTCATAGTTGGCTCCCTTACCAAAAACGAATGCAACTGCCCAGCCAGTCAAGACCATGATAAGACATTGATAAGCTGTGAAAGATGGGGGAGATAGTGGTCATAGCTAGACTCCCCAGGACGGTGGATCTCAGGTCACCACTAGCCAAGCAGCTTTTTCATTATTGGCGTTGGTGAGGGGTGGGGAGGATAAGGGGTGGGGTGGGTCAGTAAATTGAATCAGACCTCCAACACTAATCATAATGGAATGTTACAGAAATATAATCTGAAAAAATAGTAAAGGTTGCTTGAAGAAATTTCAGAGAAGAACTAACTGGGATTCGTTAAGGTTTTTCATTCTTTTTCAAGAAGAAGATGAGATGTGTGGAGCCTTTTGTTGATATGTTTAAAGCAAAACGCAGTGCTTAACTTTGTCCTGCCTTTGAGAAGCTCCATACGGACCATTAACAGAAGCCCAACTAATTTAAAGTTGGCGTAAACGCAGTGCTTTTGTCCTGCACTGAGCCTCTGGGCACATTTCCACTGCCCACACATCCCTTTTCTCCTGTCCTCTCCCCTCCTTTGCAAACAACTATGTCATTTTCTGTGCTCCACTGCCATCTATCACAGCTCTTTCAGTGGAACAACACACTAATCCCTCTATCGCTGATGATCAATCAGTGAGTGAAGAGATGGCAGTGCGGGTGGGTTGGTTTTACAGGGATCTTATGGGCCTTTGGTGCAAAAAATGAATGCCTCCCCCTCCCTACTAACATCAACTTCAACAAATAAAACAATGACGAAGCAGTTTGCTTGTTTATCTATCATTATTTCATCTCAAACAAGTCAAGACATGTCACTTTACCCTCCAGCATCTAACATTAACATAAATGTAGAATACAGATCTTTGTATCTCCACAATGGTACATTTTCAGAAGGAATACAAATACTTCTAAAGCTGGAAGTTAATCTAAAGCCATTTTTTCAAGTCATTATTGGCCATTTCTAGAAGAGCAGCAGCTGTTTTCAAATGATATAAAAAAGTAAAAACCCGCATTAATGGAGATACAAGGTCTTGTTTTGAAAGCAACGATGGTATAAAGGATGCATTTGAAAAAGCTTTCCATGCATGAGATGGGTAGAGTGTTTGCACAATAACTGTGCCTTCTACTGTGTTGTGTTCCACAGTTCTCTTTTTGTCCTCCCTTTTCCTGTTCAAGTACTTGTGGCCTTCTTGTCTCTTCTTTCTGTCTGTCTTATGTTTTTTAAAATAGGCTTCGTTCTTTAATGATGGCAACCAGTTCCGCATGAATTCACTGTTCTTGGGATGGCGTAGACTGAACTGCATTGTGGTATAGCAGAATGTCTCGTGGCATTGGCGATAACATGACATGAATGGTTATTGATATACTGACGTTCAAACAGTTTTATGCCCTGTTAGATCAAAGAATACACATGCTCTTAGATACATTTCTGACTGACCCAAATCAGGGATCTAAAAGTTGCTTTGCATTGTTCAAACTCGGCAAAGGAAGGCATTCAAGAAAACTCCTTATTTTAGGGGTGCAATGCACTTTCATCCATTATTGTGATGTTGGACGTGGCCAAACATACCAATCAACAGGGGATCATTGGGTTACAATAGTCTCAACATATGACATTGTGATTTTATGACGCTCAATCCCACTGTTACAGACTCCGTGGGCATACTAGTTTGGTTGCAGACTGCAGAAGAATACATAGTAATGCGGCTTATGAGTGAGGGAGTTTTCCTTTTCCTTTTTCTGTGGCTTAGTTGTGTTTTTTATGACTGTGTTCTAGGTAGCGCTGTGCCGTTAACGGCGTTAACGGTGCGAGATTCTTATCGCGCGATAAAAAAAATTAGAGCTGGGTCTATACTACGCCAGCTGTGATGAATTTCACCTTGATATTTCAGTGACTTGTCCGGTTCGCGCACGTTGTAAACGTCTCGGTCTCTCTGTCGGGGGGTGGGGGAGGGGTGCGGAAGAATCTTGCGCGGTTAACGCCAAGATTACAATGAGATAAACAGCGTTAAAAAAAATTATTTATGCCCACCTCTAGTTCTAGGTAATTTGACCTATTCTAGGTAAGTGATTTTTGCTAGGGTGTGTTTCGACTAACACCTAAATTTGGGATGCCTCGCTGTCGAAGGAACGGTTCTGTGTCGTAACTCTAGGACTCACTGTGTATATGATTAGTGAAAAACTCAATGCTGTTTCAGGTAAGCATCTGATGATTTAGCCATGCTTTTTAGTAGCATAAAGGCCATTGCTTGTAAACGTCAGTGCTAAACCAAGGAACATGTCTTAGGATAATTTTGTTTTCCACAAAACTATTGCTTTAATACTGTAGGCAGAAGAAGTTTTCTTTAACACACTTTCTCTGTCTTTTCCTACAAAATGCCTGATATCTCTGGGGCTTGTAGCTCAGGTAATGTCCTGAATGCAACTGTTTTTGAATATGTAAAGTCTGTTTCCATTTCTTCAGGGAGAGGTCAAAAAAATCTGTATTTTACTCTTCAACACAGTCACTGTCATCATGAATCAACTCTCTCTTGGGACGGAATGTACTTTCAACAGCTGATTTAAATATTTTCAAGCCGTTGCAGCAATGTTTTGCCACTGACTGTCATCGCCTGCGAGGGTATTCCTCTTGGGGCGCTAAACTGCGGGTGGATTGTAAGCTTCTGCAGGCCTTTATTGTTCTGTTTTTTTCCCTTTGTTTTGGGTGGAACATATTTTTAGATCCCTGGCCTTCACAGAGAGGAAATTAAGCTCTAAAGATTTTTATTATTAAAATGATATTGGCAGCATTAGTGTTAAGTAGATTCTCTGCTTCGCCCCCGTTGGCCCCGGGATAGAATCCAGGTGCCCACAACCATCGTAAGGATTTAACGTTTACAGAAAATAAAGGAATTGAATGAATAGTGTTAAGAAGGAAGTAATCAGACTTATCTTCTTTTAAATAGAAAATAGTCAAATATGACTTGCAATTCCCATATGGTAACAGGTATGCATATTGGACCAATCAGGAGGAAAAGCTGGATCAGATATCGGAGGCATTAAATAATTGTCGCGAGCCGGGCCGTAAGACCCGGACTCTGAACTACCTGGAAGGTCACACAAGGCAGGCAGGCAGAGATTCATTCTCTCGGGTACTCTTATTCAAAACAGGAACAAAACAGAAAGGGCACGAGGGCCACGAGAAACAAAACAAGATGACCTAAAGTTAGGCAATGGGCTCATGGTGACTGTCACCATGAGCCAAACTAAATAGTGGCACAATCAAACACAAAACAGACACAGCTGACCAAAGAACCTAAACAAACTTCAAAATAAAAGCCCTAACCAAACAGAACAGAACAGACAGAAACAAACAGAAAAACAGTGGCCTCTAACGGCCACCAACCGTAACAATAATGAATCCGGTCCGACAGCGATTCTTGCCTGAAATTGACTGTGTAATTTGTTAACTGTGTATTTCTTCCTGTGGGACAGTGACTTTCGTTTAAATGCTCGTTTGAAGTGTAGTGCTTCAATTAAAAACAGCTAATTTCAAAAATTAAAAATCTATGCCTTTGCTGTTTCACTGGGAAATCTCCTGTTTGTTCTCTGCTTGTTGTCTACTATTGCCAGGCTCTTTGGCTGACAAGGAGTCTAAGAGAGCACAAATGGCTGTCTCTGGGTGTATAGAGTAAAGCCTGACCCTCCACCGAATGCTTAATGTGAGCTTAGACAACATAACCGGGTTAGGTAACCATAAGACTAATCAACATTCAGTACTAAAGGTTTCATTGTCATGTTTTTAAACCACAAAAAAACTCCAACTCTGAATTAATATGAATATGGTTTCGCTTGAATTGGAAATTTTTAGAATTTGTAAATTCTTTTGGTTTCTATTAATTGTAGATGCTTTTATTTTAACCGTGCTGGCGTTTTGTGTTCAAGTTAACCAGTTTGACTTGTAAGTCCAATGTTATAATAAATGTATAATAAATTGAATAATACATATAAGCATGCAACCATTAATGGCAGAAATCAGTGATTATGTTCGTAGTAGAGGTGAAAAAACAATTCTACAATAAGCAGTGGCAGGAATAGAACCCTGTAGTGGTTCGAATTAATAATATCGTTGTGGCCAAAATATAAATGACATTCACTTTTGATAGCTTTCGGTAGGTTCTTCTAAGAAAAGTAACAAAAAGGACTGCAGTCACGTTGGAATGTTGGCAAATCAGATATCTTTGAACATCTTTTAACATTCTAACATTTATGTAAATTTCTTGGCTCTGCAGGAATGAGCTGAAATGGTGCTCTGTCTCTGCCCCCAGAGTTCCAAAACTTCCCACAGTGATTTTAACACATTTTAACACTGCAGTAGTGTTTCAAAGGCCATTGTAGTCCTCCCTTGAACAAACTGTCTTTTTTGCTCAGTCCTATGTGGACGTGTCACTAGTTAAACTCAACTGAAGTCCATGTCTGTATGATGGATGGATGTACTGATCCCTGTGTCATTGTCCTCCTCTCAGACAGAGGAGTTCGATTTATCATTTATCAGCACCGTTGAGGCATTTTCCTTGTGAAATCTTCAGATAAGACAGAACAGCACTTGAAACTGAGGTCAACTTTTAAAGATCATCTTAAAGCTTACCAAGAATTTTAACTAGAAAAGTCAACCATCAAGTTAGAAGAGAACGTTCTTTTAGTACTTTAACGAAAAGATATACTTCACAGGTACTGCAGTTTTCCCCCACCTCTCTTTATGTGGCATATTTTTGTCTGTGTGTGTGTGTGTGTCACCTTGTCCACATTTCAGGCTCCACTGCATGAGTGAAGCTGTCCTGCAGGTGCTGGACATGACCCTGGAAAACACACTAACTTATTGTTCTTTGTTGTAAAGCTTGGAATAACTCAGCGGGACCCGACAGCTCCTGATGTGTTGGGTTGGGTTGTGGTCAGATGTCATTTCCCAAATTAGTGCTGGTCTCTGTATGGGTTGAAATGTCACATTCAGGTTTTTGCACTCACTACTTCCCACTCAACTTAATTTTCTGTTTTCCCCTGTTTTGTTATTCCACCCCATTACTGTCCTAGACTACATAGTTTATCTTTAAACAGTTTCTAATCTGGCTCCCTGTGTTGCTAAGAGAATTCAGGTTCACAATGCCCATGCTTGTGAGAAATAATATGAATGGGAAACAAACCAGCAGTTCAGGAGAGTGCAGTCAAAGAGATGTTTATATCCAGTTCTATAATCTGTTACATATAGTGGTGGGCCATTATCGGCATTAATGTGCTGCGTTAACGTGAGACTCTTATCGGGCGATAAAAAAAAATATTGCTGTTAATTTGCTGTTAAGTCGGGTTGGGAGCTGGGTCTATACTACGCAAGCTATGACGAATTGCATCGTAGGGAGAGGAAAAAACCTGTGTGTGTGCCTACTGTGAAACAGGGACGACACTAGGACGGAAAGACAAGGGGAGCTTAGCCCCCAGGGTTGCAGGAAGGAATTAGCGTGTATAGAGAGGCTGAACACTTTTCACCAAACCTTTCCTTTCACTTAAGGAAACAAGTAAAGTTCAGCAG
>JBBPDC010017737.1:0-13013 GCA_037974485.1 Hemigrammopetersius urotaenia | reverse complement strand
ACACACACACACACACACACACACACACACACACACACACACACACACACACACACACACACACACAAACACACATGTCTGTCCTGTGTTCATGGTACTCCTTTATCCTGGCACCATTCAAAAAACATTTCTGGTGAAATTCTTATGGTAACATGATATGCTGTTTTAGGTAAATCTTTTTATCTTTTTAATCTTATTTTTTTGTTTTCCTTCTTGAAAGCATTTTATTTTATTTGATAACACAAGTGAATCATCTGGTAGAACCATCTTTTGCCCATAGCATTAGCTTTAGAAAAGGAAAATGCTGTAAGATCAAATAGCATCATGGTCATTTCTGATACACAGCAATGCACACATTATCCCATCTAGCTTGGATTATGGTGCATAATGGAGTACCTTATATTAATCCCCTAAATCAAACCATTCCACTGTGTTCATTATTTTGTTTGTGCTTTTACCTAAAATTGTTATGTCACATTTCAGGACATTTTACATCTTACCCTGTAGAAATCATGGTTATTATGTGTGTACTACAATTTGCAATGTGTGTGAAATAGTGCCAGTTACATATAGAGCAGTCAAGAGTGTATGGCCAAGCAGGGAAAACCCAATATGTGCCAGTATATTTTGTTAAGGAGCAGCACTAGGAACCAGAGAAACTATAAAGGGATGCTATGAAATGTTTAATGAATAATGCTTGAATACGGAATCAGATTTTGAAAGAATTATGAATAGACGCAACATATAAGGTGCTTATATTCTCCTAATGTTAATATTCTGCTAATGTTTTTAAGATTGGAAGATTGGACTTGTATGAACAATAAATCAATATATTTAAAGATTTTAAAAAGAGATTCATTTCATTTGTCCAGTGAAATAAAGCTTGTGTCAGATGATCCTTGATATTCAGGTTTGGATTATGTTCGTGACTCACTGGGGTTTTGTCATGTACTATTTGATCCGACATGCCTCTTTTGGAGAATCCACCTGTAAATTCTTCCAGTTTAAACTTTAAGCAATTCAGTTAATCTCTAAACCTGCCACATCTGTCAGTCAGTTACTAGGGATTATAATTTAGCCATATTTTCTCAGCATCTATACAAAGAAAAGAAAATCTGTTGACTCAAAACACACTTACAACAGAAGCCAGTGGGCAGTGGCTTCAGACAAATACTGCATGTGTAATATGGAGATACAGAGAAAACAGCATGTTTTGGTCATGATATTAAAATCATGAACACATTTGTACATAATAAGAATACAGTTGAACCTACAGAAATTTGGCCCCACCCTTTCCCACTGAAGTTATAAGGAATGTTGTTACTCCAGAGAGTCTCTAGCCCAGTTACAGGAGTGAGGAAACTTTGTGCTGATCCTGTTGGAAAGCAAATGTGTCTTTGCAGCTTTATGAAATGCTCAAGGGTTTAAGGATTTCAGTCTGATGTTTGATTGTTTCAGCACACTACTGTGTAATTGATATAATCTGATACAAAAACAGAAACATTGGACAGCTGTTTTGTAGTTAATGTGTGATTTTCTTTGCCTGACCATGGTACCACAATGTTATTTCATAGACATAATATGACAGTCATGAACACATTTATCTATAACCTCCCAATTAGTATACAGTATAGGCTACAGTAATTTGACCCCACCTCTTAACTTTGAAGTTATGCAGAGTGTTGTTACTGCAGCGAGTCTAAAGACCAGTTATATGTGCGAGGAAAGGTGTGAGCCTTGAGAAAGGGGTGACTAAACTTGTGAGGTCTGAGCCTTGCGAAATGTGTGACAAATCTTTTTAGGCATTTTAGCCAGATGTTTGGCATTTCAGAGTAACCAGTCAGAACAGATATCATCTCGTCAGTGTACAATAAAAGGACATAGGACAGCTATTTTGTTTTTTCAGTCTTTTGACTTTTGGACTCAAAGAACTGGCCTCCTGGAACAATACAAATCCATATGATCATGTTACTTGATTTAGAATAAATGATAAATAAGTCATGGTAATGATAACAGATATTAATGTCTGACTCTTTTCTTTGAAAACATAAAAAGACCCATAACTAGGATAGAGTCTCATTGAGTGCCCTTTTCAACTCAAAAAATGCTGTTGAAATAAGTGGAGTACTGTGACAAACTGATAATATCTCTGAACATCACTAAGGGTTAAAGAAAGAACAATCAGCTTTGTTTGCTCTGATTGTGAGGAAATACTGAAGCCACTCGGCAACTGTCAAAGGTGCTTTATTAGAAAGCTGGCACGCTCAGATGGATGAGCAAATTTCTGGATGCCACTCTGCTTCTAATGACCACTTTTGCAGCATGGCTGGTGTTTCCAGTATTACGTAAGCCTTGTCTGTGTGTGTGTGTGAGTATTTGTTTGTGTGCCTGCTCCCCTGAGGCTCACTGTCTCAGTGAACTCACAGATTTGGGTCGGCCTCGTCCCTGCTGGTGTGAAGCACACAGTGCTGGACTTTGTTTGCCTGAGAAAAAACTCAGTGTGCTTTGCTGGCGACAGTGCACCTGCGTCAGACAGAGATATCGGTCTGCAGCCTCTGAGCCGTATAGAGATATCAGTGTGTGTACACACACAAAGCCACGTGGCGTTCGATTCTGAAAGGAACCTGCTTTCCTGAGAAAGAAAGAGGCTATAATTACATTGTGCCTTCAGTATGATCTCTTGCAGTCAGTCTAAATGTTTGTCTGAATGGTGCTGCCTGGTCATTTTGAAGAGGAGCCAGTGGGGACAGTGGGGGAGGAGTGAGATCAGACAGAATGAGGGGGAGGAAAGTTGATGAATGGAACCAGAAACAGACAAGAACAGACAAAGAACTGGACAAAAAGCTGAGAAAGGGAGAGGTGGCAAGAAAATGGATTTGGGATTGGAGAAAGAATGAGGGAAAAAAGAAAGGGGGCAGAGGTGGATGACAGACGGGACGTCCAGAAGGTCAGTAAACTAGAGAAAAGGAAAGGTTATGCAAATCGACTATTAAATCCAAAATATAGGGTTGCCAACCCTCATTGTTTGACTCAAAGAACTGGCCAAGGCCTCCTGGAACAATACAAATCCATATGATCATGTTACTTGATTAAAAATAAATGATAACTAATTCATGGGAATGATAACAGACATTAATGTCTGACTCTTTTCTTTGTAAACATAAACAGACCCATAACCAGGATCGAGTCTCATTGAGTGCCCTTTTCAACTCAAAACTCTGTGCTTTTCTGACTTATACACAGCAGAGAACATAACCAGCATAGCTGGTGCCACATCACCTGACATCACACAATGTAAATATAGAGCTGAGATATTTAAGCATTACTAAATGTGGAAAAGCTCTCCGGAAAAGCTAGCTAGAAGATTTTTCTATTAGTTTACTTGCATTTTACTAATAAGTGCTGTATATAGTGCTGTAAGTGCTGAATGTAGATAGAGAATGAAGAAGGAGAATGGGAATGAATGGATTTTTTTGTAATGCTTAGCATGTCAGTTTATGGGGAACGTTCTTGCTGGTGAAGCTGTACACACATGACTTAAGGCAAATGCTACCAACTGCACAGGATTTTTCAAACGTGTTCATTCTTGCAGTTTGTCCATAACCACGTTTGCGTGGTTGCTGGTGTCCATTAGTCATAGCTTGAAAGGTACCCGGACAGGTCTTTCAAGCATGTTTTTAAACAATAATACCGTTAATAATTCAGTTATATGCTTGTACTAATTTCACCTGTTTCAAAGAGACAGGAGGTCTTGCATGACTGGATGTTGCCAAGAGGCTGCATAGTGGACAAACTTTCCTGTAAAGACTTTAAGAGTAACTAGTCTAGCAAATGTATGATTAGTGTGAAAAGGGCACATTATTTTCTATGCGTTTTATTATATTATTATTTTCTATTAATTTTATTATTATTATTATTATTATTATTATTATTATTATTATATTGTTGTTATGTTTGGTACTTTATTTATTTATTTTATTTTATTTTAAAAAAATGGATAAATTGGAGCTGCTTCTCCTCTGAGGCCGTGTGAGGAATTGGATACATTTAAACTCTGACCCTGCCCTGTTGCTCTTGTATTCAATTTACAAAGTCTTGCTTGTTTAAAAATGTGATTTTCATAATGTGACGCTAATGTGGCCAGAAAGGCACAAAACACTGAGAAACACGAACAGTTATGAAAAAATGGTTTACTGTTTTTTTGGTTCAATTCAAAATCATCAGCCCATGAATGCACTACACATTCGGCCGTCCTTAACCATAAATGGCTTGGTAAGAGATGGCATGGTATTTCAGAAGTAAGATGCTGGGTACTGAATGAAGAGAATCAGAAGATTCAAGATTTAAGTCTACCATCCACCACTCTTTCCCAAAGCTTCATTTATTCCTCTGTAGTTGCCACAATCTTGTATGTCTCCCTTGTTCTTAAAAATCTGCACCAGAACCCTTTTCCTCCATTCCTCAAGCATCTTCTCACCGGTCAAGATCTTGTTGAACAACCCTTATCAAAAAGTCAACTGCCACCTCTGACTGCCAAGACTGAGAGAGTGTTAATGACGCAGAGATTCACCCGAGAAATTCTGCTTCTTTTCTAGCTCACTTCCTACCTGTGGGGTGTAACCACTAACAACCTAGATCATTATTACTTCAAGCTTCAGACTCATCATCCTATCTGACACTCTTTTCACTTCCACAACATTCCTAACAAACTCCTGCTTCAGGATAACCCCTACTCAATTCCTCTTCCCATCCTCACCATGGTTGAACGACTTAAACCCTTCTCCTAAGCTTCTAGCCTTGCTACCTTTCCTGGTCTCCTGAACACAGTATATCCACCTTTCTTCTCGGCATTATGTCCACCAGCTCTCTAGCTTTACCCAACATTCAAAGTGCCTACTCTCAGTTCCACACTCTTGCCTTTCCTCTTCTCTCTCTGCCTGCGTACATGCCTTCCTTGTACAGAGTGTTTTAATTTTAACTTAAACTATATTCTCCTCTTTAGTATACTTTTTATTATGGTTAAGTTGTACTATTTCTTTTCTTAATATAATTATAGTCTGAGTATATTTTATTATATATTCAGGTATTTTAGTCTGTATTGTTCTGTCTTGTGTGAGTGTGCAGTCGTGATGTGAACAATTTCCTCCGGGATAAATAAAGTTCTCTGATTCTGATTCTGATTTAGGATTGTAGAAAGAATGAAAGACAGAGAGAGAACTAAGGATGTAGGGGCTTCATGAGAACAGCAAATGAGATGGCCAGAAAAGGTCAATGAAGTGGAGGAAAGGAAATGAAATGCAAATCAGACAAATCTCAGTTAAGCCTCTCGTCCTCCTCATGTCCAGAACACAGCCCGGTAGGCCCTAAGCTGCTTTAAGCCAAATGCATTAAAGGAACGTAAAGGAAGGTGGAGGAAAGGTAGCAGGGATCATATAGCATTTTGTCATCTGTTTAATGCTCCCCCTGTTTTCTATTTATGGCAATTAGATTAGATTAGATTAGATTGACTTTATTAATCCCACAATGGGGAAATTCCTTAGAAACAGCAGCAGTAGAGAGAAAGACAGTTTAACAGGATCAAAAGTAACAATATAAGAACAAAGAAAAATCAATAGAAAACAATAAACAATTTCTCGCTGTATAAATATAAGCAAAGATTTAGGTAAACAGCACATACACAGTGCAAGTTAAGTGCATGAACAGGGAAGGGGCATTGACTAGCACCAGCTCTGAATTTCTGCAAGGATTTCTACAAATGTCTCTCCTTCTTGGGTTTAGATCAAATAAAGGTAGTCTATTCACTTTATCTATGATGAAGCAGGAGATATTAATCACATAAAACTAGACATGTAGGCCTACCCAAAAACTCACTTCAGTTACCCTCTGACTAGCTTGCTAGCTTTATGACCAAGAGCAACCAAATATAACCTTCTGGATGCAAACAGCGAATCCATGTGTACATAGTTCACATGGATACCGTTCATAGTTTTGAGGCTCATTAAAAAATATAACCTTTATGTAAACTTCTGTGATGACAGGAAGAGAGAATGAGCAAATAAAGTTTCTGTAATAGATGGTTAGGTAGGGAATTGGGGCACACTGCAGTGATGGGAAATGATGGAGTAACTCACCGGAATAAAAGCCCTTCACTCAAACAATGACAGCATTCACTGAATTGGATCAGTTTCGTTTGAGAGCACTTTAATGACTGAAGCAGTTGCCAGGGGATTTGGGTTGAAAGACCAACCAGTTTTTGATCACATTGTAGGTATAATTACTGCAAACCACAGAAAAGGACACCGGTTTTGGAATCATGATAATAATAATCATTTATATGCATTCTTTCTATCTTTATATGTTTAGGCATATATGCTATATACTATATACAATAGACAAAAAAACAGTTCTAATCCTTCTTTACGTTACTGTTTTGATTGGCTATCCAGTATTGTGCCTCAGCTGTATTGTGGGCAGCTGGTGGCCTAATGGTTAGGGAGTTGGCCCAGCGATCAGAAGGCCATGGATTTGGCAGCACTGAGGTATCCTTCCCGACACACTGCTCCACGGGCCTTGTGTTCTTGGATGCCTGCTGCTTCACTTGGGTGAAAGGGTTAAAGGCAGAGAATACATTTCATGCTGTTCACACTCTGTGCTGTGGTGAGTTCAAGTATAACAAATACCTACTTTACACATTTATTAAATTCAATTCAATTCAATTTTATTTACATAGCACTTTTAACCATGGACATTGTCACAAAGCAGCTTCACAAAAATACATTTTTGTGTGTATGAATGTGTGTGAATGAAATGCCTCTGATGAGCAAGCAAGAGTGACGGCGACATGAAGTATTCCAGAATGAAACACGTCTGATTACTGTTTCTACAGGGGAACGGAATGGTGAGGAAAACAAAATGTTAAAGACTGACAGGCACTATCATACCAGAGCCTCTAAATTATGAAATCTTAAAAGAGTAAGAAATAAAACATTATAACATGTAAGCTAAGCATCTTTTGCTGTGAGATGACATCACAGAACAGGGAATTGGGGAGGGAATGGTGCGAGCTGACAAGATATGTAGACACTACATCTGTACACAGTTCTAGCTATCGAGAACTATATTCCATTGTTATTGGGTTGAATAAAAATTCAGTACTTGTGTGTGCTGTCTATGAACAAGGTAAAACCTTGGAGGGGTAGTTTATCTAGGGTGACCTTATGCTTTTCAGAAAAAATGGCAGGAGTGTGTCAGGAGAGTGGAACGACACAGACAGCAGGGAGTAAATGTCAATAAAAAAGTCAAATCCCAGATGTTTTGGGCAATGTAGACTTGTTTTAGGTCCCATAACGTGCACAAGGTGTCCCTAGACCAGGGGTGTTCTAGAGGGAGGGTGTCCAGGACAGTTTGGGTAGTCATCTCCTCAAACTCCAACAAAATTTGGCAAATGACAAGTTTACTTAGTTGTGTGTGAACAGGGAACTCATCAAATTGTGCTGGACACCCACCCTCCAGGACCGGAGTAGAGCCCCAGTGCACTGGGGGAAGGAGCAGCATGTTAGATACTGGTTGGAAAACACTGAAGGTGGATCTCCAAGAGGGGGGTTGGTGGCCACTCGCTTAGACAAAACAATGTCATGTTGCGAGCAATGCATGCTATTAGCATTACTTAGCATCATCTCATGCTAACTAGAACTATACATGGACTGTATGATCGCACATATTTCAAATTGTCTGAACACAAACACCCACATGGACTGTTAACATATACTGTACATCCAAACTTATATCCCATTAAATACCACAAATAGATCTTAAGTTTACATTTTATTCATATAGTGCAATAATACAATCACTCTGAATATTGTATCTATAGAGTGCAATAATATAATTATTGCCAAATAATATTTTCTTTCATATTATATTTCACCCATTGACTGGTTTTACATTTATATATTTTTTGTGTATTTATTGTTTGTACGGTGTTGTCTTGTGCCATCTTATGCGGTCTTACCTACTTTTTGGATAAGCAGTAAAAATGTTAGTAAGGTCCGTATGTTGTCTTTTATGTCTGCACATTGGAGAATGCACAATGTTTGCACATTGGAGCTATGCATCCGTTGTTGTACTGTTGTATGGTATGAATGACGCTAAGTTCACTTACTTACTTACTTAAATGACTGGGTAACTACACCTTTAATATGTATCTGTCATGTATTAAAATTGCAAAAAAATACATGTTTTATATGTCTAAATATATGTCTAAAAGCTGCTGGCATGCAGAGCTAAGTGCAGAGCCACAATCCAAGCTTTTTTACCACAGGACCTTCAACAGCGGCTAGCCATTAAGCTCAGGTGTTTAACACCCTTTGATGGCTTGATCCACATGATTCAAAAAGGCTTTACTTTATCACAGTGAGTGAATATAAGCCTCAAGGCTAATCCAATGTTACCAAGCAAGCCATGTTAACATCAATTAATATTTATGTTGGACAAAGATACGTGCCTTTGTCTCTGTTTTATAGCCTCACCAGTTTGGTGACATTCCACGGCTTGGAATAAGCTCAGGTTTAGCCAGCTAAACTGTTGATGGTTTTGCACTGGATTGTTTATGGTTGTTCACAATTGCATGCTGACTATTTGCTGTATGGCTTGAAAGCTCAAGTTTAGCTTTAGAGTACATAATGTTTTTAAGTGGTGAGTCAGTATCAATAGAAGGCCATTTATTTAGTTAAATCAAATAATGTTAGTGTAATAATGCAAGCACTAGTTAGAATAATCCCATACTAACAAGCACATACTGGCTATGGCAAAACTGGGCCCTAGCTTAACTGAGGTGACCAGTTGTTACATTATTTTTAACATAAACCCTGGACATTTTAGGCAATATAGACATTTTAAGTCCCCAAAAAGAGAACATGGTCACATTACATCAAAAATAGCATTTGGTTTGTAATACTGTATATTGAATTAAAGCAGTAAGCATCAATTAGCATGATGAGGTAAACCCTCTATTTTTTAGCCATTTCAAAAGGGCTGGGACACTGTACCTTTAATATGTGTCTTGGCACACAGTCCAACAAGTGGGCCTCCATATGCCTAATCTTGGCCTTGGCAAAACCATAAATAGGTAATATAACTGAGCCACTGTGGGCCTGGTTAGCAATTAGGCTTAATTGACATGATCTAAAACTGTTTCGATCCTAAAAATGTTTTATTGTTACCCAAAAGCTAATGACCTTGTCTGAATGGGGCAGTGGGTGAAACAAAGAGGTGGAGTCACAGAAGCTGAGGGTCGAGTCTGCGACGACGGAGATAAGAAAGTAAGAGAGACTGGCTGATAAGAACTGGGCGGGTGACTCCAAGTGTGCAATTACGCAACACCACATCTACAAATGCACAGTAGATCACATGGTTTTATGGTACATGCAATGATTAAAGGCCGGTAATGACTGTGGTGTGATAGCTGCTCTTATGCAAACATAATTCCCAAATCAGTTACTATAAAGTATTTGTTTGTAGCCAGTCTAAATAGATATCAGATGGAGAATGGCGCTTTAAATGGGAAGTTTTAAATGGTGTGCTTACAAATAATGTTCCTCCTGAACTTTTACACTTGAAATGTCCCCGAATCACAAAATATCCCAATTCACAAATTACAAGAAGGTATGCTTTTTTTGTTGGAAGAATTTTATCTGAACCTCAGTTTAGTCCATGGACCTTCTGAGTTCTGTTACTGTTCTGCCAGAAACAGACCCCAGCATGCCAGATTAAAACAAAAACAAAGTAAAAAGTGTAGAGAAAAAAATAAAGTAGACTGAAAAACCAAAGCCTAGACCACATCCAAAATCCCACATGGAACCAAATCATTTCTCAAAGGGCCAGAAATCTGCAGGCCTGTGCTCAGGTTCACTTTGTGCAAGGTTGTTTTCTACTCTACGCAACATGACTACATACTTTACAAAAACTCTACTAAAACTTTACTAAAATTAAAGTGCTGAGCAGGTTTTACTATTGTGTGGGTTTAGTTTCTGCTTGATTTAGCTTAGCATCCATTCTGGTAATAAACACACTTTACTAATCTGAGAGGGCCAAATCAAAGATATGGAATCTAAATATGCTGGAGACTCCAGTACTGGCTGTTACTGTGATGATGCAGCAATTGTCCCACGTCATTTATATTTACGATCGTGAGAAAAAAAGAGTCTCACAGCGGTGTCAGGAGACTTGACAGCTATGGGTGTGACCCAGAATATGTGAGAAATGATGAACTGTTGAACCAGTTTAGTCCCATCAAGTTTAGGCAAGTTCTCCCAGCACTACAAACACACATGGCCATTAAAAAACCCCACAAAAAAACAGAACTTGCTATTTGGAATTTACTTTGCATTATCTTCTGATTTTCATATTCCGAACCTTTAAGCTAATTCTTAAACCTGCAGAATGCAGATGATGTCTTGGCTTTATGGAGGTCTTTAGGTCATAAAGGCCCACAAACTGGTTCCTTGCCTGCTGTACACTTCAGGCGACAGAATCTTGCAATTGCCTCTGCCCTTTCATCATGACCGCAGAAAGCTGGACCTGGACAAAGGAAACGGAGTAGCTTTGTGCAATATGTGTGTCTTTTACAACAACCAAACCTGTCATTATTTGTCAACCTGTCATCAAACCTGCCGTTCCCACAGTGATGAAATCCAGTGTAGCCTTTTGCTGAATTGCTGCTACTACTGTGTTAATCACTGTGATATTCATAGAAGCTTGATCTTTGTGATTACATTTTTGACTGTATCACTTCATCAGAACAGGAGTCCTGATACAGAACCTTGTGGGACACCATATTTTACTTTGGTGGATGCTGAGGATTTCCTGTTAACTCTTACAAACTGATAGCGGTCGGACGTGAATGATTTAAACCAGGATAAGGCGGTTCCAGTGACTCCAACAAGATTTTCAAGTCTGTCTAGTTAAATAGAGTGGTCAATCATGTCAAATGCCGCACTAAGGTCAAGCAGGCAGACAAATCCTTTGTCAGTGGACAGTAAAAGATCATTTGCTATCTTTACTAAGGCTGTTTCTGTGCTATGATGAGGACAGATTGGAATTTTTCATATATATGTTTTTTGTGTAGTAATGAACATAACTGGTGGGTCATGACTTTCTCTAAAATGTTTAGATTAGAGATCTTTGAGAGTTCGCATGGATCAAGATTTGTTGTTTTAACAAATAACAAGGTTTTAACAGGGTTTAATAACTGCTAATTTAAAAGGGTTTTCACATCACTACTATGGTTTACAGGTACCTGTGGTTGATCTGTACCCTAGTTTTATTAAAATCAATGAGGGATGATAAGTGCCCTGTTGTAGTCTTTAAGGCTCTCCTTCCAGGCAGAGTGGAAGGATTTCAAATTGGTAGATTGCCATTTACACTCTAGTCTATGTATGTTTTGCTTTAAAGCATGTGTTTGTTCATAATACCAAGTGGGCAGCTTTTTCTGCTATAATAGCTTGCACTCTTCTAGGAAGGTTTTCCACAAGATTTTGGAATGTTTTTTTTGGAATTTGTGCTGTTAAACATTCATTCTGTAGAACATTTATGAGGTCAGACACTGACAAGCAGGTCTGTCTCGCAATCTCCATTCCAGTTCAACCCACAGGTGTTGGATGGGGTTGAGGTCAGGGCTCTGTGTTGACCATTCAAGTTCTTCCACATCCAACTCATCCAACTATGTCTTTATGGACCTTGCTTTGTGCACTGGGACACAGTCATGCTAGAATAGAAAAGGTTCTTGATTGGTGCTGCAGTTTAATAAAAACCACATGCAAGTCTATTGCAAATTGCTCATCATTGTGACTGAAAAAAATGTGTGTGTTGTGGTTTCTGAAGAACTTTGTTGACCTGTGGAATCAGTATAATGCTTATGGAAATGTTGGTCTTTGCCATAACACTCATTGTCCATTCTTAGGTGTAACATGACATGAATACCATTTATTTTGTACTCTCTCCTGTATTAATGCTGAGCTCTTCTCCTCTCTTGCTCTGGTTTGTCCAGAATATTACCTCATGAGCTCAGCCTATGCTGGCTGCTCTGCTGTCTGGGTGGAGTAGGGTGGGGTATGCTCTCTTTTCTAATCGCCCTGTGCCACCTGGGATGCCTGTGTTTGAGATGATATGTCTGCAGTGTAAACCCTTACTGACACTGCGACTGCTGGAACTGAAAAAGGCATGTACCTCTTTAACTCTAGGTTTATTAATGAGTTGTTCATCTGTACATTAGTTATTAGGACTATTATGTCATGTATTTAGGTCTATGAACTAATAGACCTTATAGAGGCCTTTCTAGGTCTACACAAAGGTTTGTGCTTGTTGGCTGGACAGTTTTACAAGCATGTCACTGACACCAAGGCTGGTACTGTTGAAGGCCATTGGAGAAAGCTGCTTTGAATATATGTTCAGCCAATCAGGGTGAGCAGTCAATATTCATGTGACCATTCTCCTCTGTGTACCTATGAAGCCCTTCCTTCCTGGCCAAGAGGACCTGAAGAAAGAAGAAAGGGGCTTGATCTCTTCCCTGACACCTGCTGGTGAGAGGGAATCCTGCACCCGTTAGCTTGCTGTCAGTGGAATCCTACAAATGAACTCTGATAGAAACCTATGAAGTACTTGATTGAACTTGATTGGATTTTTGTATTATATGCTGCTCACCATCTATCGGACAAGATCCGCAGGAGTTTAGAGACAGTAACTCATATATTCACACCTTCCCAAATTCTCAGACGTAGCTAAATGACATTTTTAACACCATGGAGTTAAATATGAATAAAAAATAATAAAGCTGTTACAGAGACTGAAAGACAGTGAGAGTCAGGTTGTGTCCTAAGAAGAACTGACAGGATTCAGGATTCAGACCCCATCTACCTTCCGCACCCGCCGACTCATCCTTGTACTGATCTGGACTTCATGTTAACTTAAAGAACTTCTGTTATATTGAACCTTCAGCTGCAGATCACACATGATGT
>JBBPDC010017727.1:0-13013 GCA_037974485.1 Hemigrammopetersius urotaenia | reverse complement strand
ACCACAGTTACTGTGCGTTGAACAGTCTGATGGCACTTGGGTAAAAACTGTTCCTGAATCGTGTCGTGCGTGTGTGTATTGTCCTGAGTCTCCTGCTGGATGGCAGGAAAGTAAAAAGTGACAGTGCAGGGTGGCTGGCTAGGGTCCTTCATGTGTGGTGCCCACAATTGTTCTGGATATAAGGATAATGTTAGCAAAACATGACAACTAATATCTGAAATAGAGTTTTAGCAGTGCTAGCGTGTAACATTAGCCTGAGAAGCCAAAGCTGGACATATCTTGACTGATCTCAGATAAGCTCTCATTTTAAGTGAATTTGATTTTTAGCCAAACTATTCTCAAGATACTAATTAAATTATTGTGTTTGTGTAGGTGAACTGCGGAATCAAACAGGAGATAGCTTGGTGCATGCTGCCGTGGTGGCTGAGAGTGCAGCGGCCGGCTCAGCTGAGGTGTTGGCCTTCAGTGTACTGCAGCATGTGCTTGGGGCTGGACCGTATGTGAAGAGAGGCTCAAACGCCACAAGCAAACTAGACCAGGCCATCTCCAAGGTTACATCTCAGCCCTTTGATGTAAGTCAATTCTTCCACATTTAAAATTCAGATACACGAGTATGCAAAACAATGAAAACACCATAAACACTCATTGTGTATTTATCAAACAAACTAACTACACGGGTGAACTTAATATATGTAAAATTACTGACTGTATCCCATCTGTCAGCACCTCTCTACCTCATGCATCAATAGCATGCTTTGGAATCAGTGCTGACCAGCTATTGATTCAGCACAACAATGATACCAAAATTATTACACATTTACCTTTGTGATTCATTTTGAAAGCGTACAATTAGACACTGTAGCTCATCTTTTTTCCTGCAGTTTGTGTCAGTCATCCTTTAGTCCTTCATTAATGAGAACAGTGCCACTGCTGGCTGATAAATTGACAACAACAAGCTGGACCATTTCTAAGAACTCACTGGCCACACACGAGAGGGGTCAAAGTAGGCTGTATTTCCTACGTAGACTCCGATCTTTTGGTCTACAGCAATATGTTGTGACCAGAACTGTTTTCTATGCTGGGATGGCAGCATGAAAGTGGCTGACGCAAAGAGACTGAAACTGATCAAGAAAGCTGGCCCAGTGATAGGAGAGAGGAGAGAGAGGAAATGGACATTGTAGAAACTGGCTGACTTCTGTCCATCATGGACAATGCTGATCACCTATTCCACAGTGGTGTTGCTGAACTGAGAAGTACTTTTAGCCACAAACTCACCATCTTAAAGTGTTCCATTGAAGACCACAGGAAATTCTTCCTTCCCACCGCCATCGGACTCTACAGTTTGTCCCTTTGTCACACATCCACACAAGAATCTGCACTAGCCTGTTGATACTTTGTTGTGTAGTTTCTTACCGGTTTAAACAACTATCATTATGTGAATCTCTATGCGCATTACTTTGCTATGATGTGCGATAGTCTACCATATGCAATATTATGTGCAGTATCATGGGATGTTTTCTAAATTGGTGCTGAATTGCTTAATTGTGTGGAATATATTATGTGCAATATCCTTACCATGTGCTCTCAGTAACTGAGTAGCAAATGCAAATATAAGGTGCACCAAATAAGAGTGGCCGATAGACATGAATAATTTTGCTGTGTCTATTTTGTACACATTCACCTCATGAGTGAATAACCTGAACAAGTTAAGAGGCTTCAGGTTAATAACTTGTAGGGCTAAAATGTCTTGTGTTCAATTGAGGTGTTGATTCAGTTACACCTTTTATATGTTTTTTATTCCTATAGTGTAGTGGTTTTTTTTTTTGGTTTTTTTTTTGGTTTTTTTTTTAATAAGTCTTGAATTATTGACACTGATCCAACTAATTAGCTAATTCATAGGCCTTTTCTGGGAAAAGAAAAAAAACCAAGCCATCTCTGGCCCCAAAACCGCCAGATTTAAACTAACAAGTGTAACACATTTGTGTTTGTTTATAGAAGCAGTGATGGTTTCTTCAGTGATACTTGGGCAACTGGTGGCGTGGTAGTTAGGGAGTTGCCTGTGATCGGAAGGTTGTGGGTTTGAATCCTAGTCCTTCTAGTGGCACCACTGACGTACCTTTGAGCAAAATACCATCCCCACACACTGCTCCCCAGGCTGCCCTCTGTTTCACTTGGGTTAAATACATGGCACTGTTCACACTGTGTGCTGTGCTGTGTTCATGCATGACCAAAATAGACAATGTACTTTACAGTATAATGGTTTTTCTTTACAGGCCTCTTCTTTCAATACCAGTTACTCTGACTCAGGTCTGTTTGGAGTATATACCATCTCACAGGCTGATGCAACTAGAGATGTAAGTCACGTCAAGTCTTGATTCACGTTACTGTCTGGGTGCCATTGTCAAAACAAATGGTCTGTTGAAGCCTAATAAAATGCCTTATTCGCTTGTTTTAAGAGGTTGGCCTGTTAGTAACTTTATATTCTGTGCTTCCATTTGTCAGGTAATCAAGGCTGCTGTTGGCCAAATAAGTGCGACTGCACAAGGAAATCTTGCTGCAGCTGACCTCAGCAGAGCCAAGTGAGTATCTTGAAGAGATCTCCGATTCTAATCAGTAAATTCCCTGACTCTAAATCACCACAAGCCCTTTGGTCAAATTGAATGTGAAAAAATGTGAGGAACAGGGTGATTTCTCAAACTACTTTTAATTTGTTTCTGTGTATCTAGAGCCCAGCTGAAGGCTGAGTACCTGATGTCTATTGAGAACTCTGCTAACCTGCTGGAAACTATTGGGACACAAGCACTGACAGAGGGCACTTACCATTCCTCAGAGGCAATTACCCAAAAAATCGAGGCTGTCTCTTCAAGTGATGTTGTCAATGTACGCCATAGCTCAAACCACAATTGTGTCGGTTACTTTTTATGTTTTATATAAAATCTAATGACAATTTTCTGTTTTCTTCAGGCGGCGAAAAAGTTCATCTCTGGCAAAAAGTCAATGGCTTCCAGTGGACATCTGGTTAACACGCCTTATCTGGATGAAATCTGATTTACCTGCAGTGCACTTCTAATTTAAGTTAAACCAACCCTAAATCTTAACTGAAAGGAGACAAGAAAATGGCCATTACTCCAGTTCCAGCACCCATGCTGTCCAGGGGAATAATGATCAGTTATGTAATTTTATGATGTGGAGAAAATAGAAGACAAAATCCATCCTTGTCTATTTGAAATGTATAGTACATGTAAACTAATAAAGTGTATTTGTTCCACAAAAAACTGTTGTGTTGCATATGCCAGTGACATCTTCAAAATAAGGACAGACACCTTTATCGCTTTCTTTAAGGGTGACACTGTACAGAACATGGGCCCAGAGCTTTTACAACATGCTTCCAATAAGCTCCGTCTAGCTCTATAATAAGGTCAGACTGATAAATGAATGAAATATAAAAGTGTCAGCTCCGCAGTGGGTATAGTAAATGAATGTGGTGATTATAAATAGATATGCACCTGAGACTTGTCTTTGTGAACAAGTTTGGAGGGTATTCATCGTATTCTCAACTGACTTCATTGCGAAATTACCTCCGTTGTTCTGTGCAACTTCACTGAGTTCATTTGAAACTGGTACAAATATTCAGACTAAGAACTTCATCCCACGAGATCATAAAAGCAAAGTCCAATGGTTAGGCAAACCAGATACAAGTAAATTCATACCATACAACAATACAACAACGGGTGCACAGCTGATCGAAATATCGTTTCTCCAGAGGCTCAATATGCAGATATTAAGGACACGTACGGACATTACAGACATTTCACTTCTTACCTAGAAAGTAGGTAAGACCACGTAAGACAGCACATATATGAGATTTGACAGTTTATGTATGTGACATGTGACCAGAACGTTCAGAGTTCGGTATTCTGGTGGCCTGGGGGAAGAACCTCCTGTTAAATCTAGTTGTTCTGCAGTGCACACCGCAGTAACGTTTTCCAAAGGGCAGAAGAGTAGATCAACAGTCCATGTGCTGGGTGTGTGGGATCTTTTACGACCTTAATGGATCTGCTTTGGCAGCGTGAGTAGTGTATATCTCGAACAGATGTGAGTAATGTACCGATGATTTTCTCCAACTCACGTCCTCAAGATTCTTGGAAGCATCTGTTCAGCTGCAGTGCAGCTACCATACCAGACTGAAATGCTCCTGGTCAGTACACTTTCTATAGTGCCTCTGTAGAAAGTTGTGAGGACAGGAGAGGGGAGGTTTGCTCTTTTCAGCTTTCGGAGAAAATGAAGTCTCTGTTATATAATTAGCATGATTTTGGGCGTGCAATGCCACCTGAACGCTGAACGTTCAGTAGATATCCAGCCACATTCAAGCATTTAACTCATTTGATCAGTACAAAATCAACAGCTACCATCCAGGGCACAAAAATATCAATTATGTAAATAAGTTAAAATGTCAGATGTGGAGAGGGAATAATAAATACAAATATGTAATTTACCTTGCAAAGAATAGGAGAACCACATCCAGCAGTTGTCCATCATAGAGAACCATTTAAATTGCACATGGTACTGTATATGACTGTTGACTTAACCAGAACGTTTCCCTTAATCCCATTTTGATCCGTGTTTTAATGATTTATAGTCTTTATTGATTTATAGTCTCAGTAGTATCTGACGTCACAAATTACGTCGTCACCCACGGGCTGTCAGTTTTTTTGTTTGTTTGTTTATTTATTTATTTTATTTTATTTATTTATTTACTTCAACGACGAAATCCCGTTTTCCCTTTCCAGGGAAGGGAAGGAAGTCTCGCGAGGAGTGGCCAGACTGACGTCCACGCAATGTTTGGAGAGGAGCGTGGTGGAGAGCAGCTGCAGCTCTGTGACTCCTCAGGACAGGACAGAAAATACTACTTCTGCTCAACAAAGGAAGTGACCGAAAAACCTTTAAACCTTTGATAAATAATAAAGAAAGCTTTCTTTATATATTAGATATTGGAAGGTGCTGGGTTTGTGTTCCAGAGAACCAGAGGAGACTGTTTTTTGGGGGCGTCAGGGCGAAGGAACCCTTTATGTAACGTCACATTCATCATCTCGGAGGATGGATTAAGGCGGGTGATGAACTGACTTTGGATTACAAAGAGCAAAACCTCTGACCAGCACAGCTTCAAAACACTCTTCGTTTGTACGTAATGGGTCCACATTCGCCCAGTGGGTCGTTCCAGAGCCTCTGGCTGGTGGGCTGTGTTCTCCCCCGCTCCAGGAGGCTGCTGCTGCTGTTGTGAACTAAAATCAGCAGCCTATATGTGTCTCCCCCTCTTTCAGGGGGGGAAAAAGTTGCATCTGTATATTTCACTGCAGGAGAGAGTTGCCAGGCTTCGACCACTGCCTTGTGCAAATTATGGGAGATGGATAAGCTCACCATTATTTCAGGATGTCTGTTCCTTGCAGCCGATATCTTTGCAATCGCCAGTGTAGTGAACCCAGACTGGATCAATACAGGAGAAACAGAAGGTAAGAGTCTTCCATCAGAGGCTCGAAAACTGGTTCTAAGACTTTGGAAGTAACTTTTTCCACGCCTACAGGTTTTCCTCTCCTACTTCCATTCCTTACACATAATTACATTATACAGTCTTATTAAAAATGTTAATCCCAAAATCTTTAACCCTTCTTGTAATTATGCCGTAAACATTATTGTTTTTGGATTACATCCTAATTGTATTATATTTTAAGTGTAAAAGATTCAGATGCCTGAAATTTGCTCACCAATGACACATTTTTGACCAGACATGCCCTGTCAAACCGCTCTACAGGCCAACGTGAATGTTACTTAAATGGTTTACCAAAATGTGAAATGAGCTTTAAACTTAATTGAGTTTTCTTAAAGTATGGTCCCTTTTTAAGCTTATTCAAAGCTGCTTGGTTGTCTTTCTCAAGTAGACCTGCTCAAACCACTGTAAAATTCTGTTAATTTGTACTAAAACACACCAGCTGTACATCACTTTGCCTAGATCCTAGTAAACAAGCACATAAACTGAATGTACGGGTCTGTCTCATGTTTGTATACAAAGAACTTAACTGCCCAGTCACATGCGTCATCTCCCCTGACAGCTCCACAACTCCGTCACATTTCCTGATTAAGGAAATCAGTCACTAAGTGAAAGGAAGTGGTGCTTTACTGGGAATTTTATAAAATGACCACTCTTGCTCTGCCCATTTTAGCTGTTGTCCATTCATATTAACTCATTTGACCATGCAGATGTGACACTGGTATTCAGAGCAGGAGGAGACCAGATATCACATGATTTACAAGCTGTTTATCACCTAAATGTCATCATTAGAACATCACACGTCAACCTTCTTTCTTTGAAGGATTAAGGCCTAAAAATTCTGAGCAGACTCTCAAATCCAGCCAGATCCTGGACCATGGATGAGAATCCACTTTGATTAAAGCGTTTAACTGCTTGTTTAACTACATTTTTGGGACAAAATGTAAAGATACCATCTAGTGGATGAACAAGTAGACACAAAGACATACAAAGACAGCAATTATCCAGCAGGAAAAGTCTTGACTGAGGAGAAGGGCTTCTTAACCAATGCAGCATCTCCCACATTTGTTTTAGGGCTAATCAAAACAGGAGGCTCACTGTTCCTACACCATCCATCAAAGTCCTCATTTGATTTCATCAGGAGCACAAACGAACAAAACTCCCTCTGCTGATTTATTTATTTTGCATATTTTTATGATATAAGCCTAGAGTAGAGTAGGCAGCTCCTGCCTGATAGACTTGTACAGACTCCTGCACTGTTTGGTGACTTCTTTTTTTTTCATTTTCAGTTGTTTAAAATTTGATTGTTTATTAGTTGGTGGTTCCATGATTGAGGTGTCAGTTGTCTCCCACTGTTGTTGAATATAGAAATGTTGTAAAGTAATGGTAAAATACTTTTTAAACACGAGTAAAGTCTTGCAGTATCTGTTCATTTTAGATAAATGCACAGCACTTAGAAAACAGCTGTCCCAACTCATCAGAACTACACTGTATCTTGAAATATAATAACTAAAATGATTCATTGTATTTTTTCACATTAATATGTGTGCCCAGTTAACATCTCACACATCCTTTTTATGAATAATCCTACATCGTTTAAGAAAAATGTACACTTTAGTTGCGTCTGTCAATATTCACTTTACCTTGTCAAATGAACCTGAGGGTTAAATATAGAACAACAAAATACAGGATATGGGCTCTTTACAAATAAAGGTGTCAACACTATAGGTTATGAAAAACCGACCCACTCCTGCCTTCATCATAGATTTTGTGGAACTCTAGAAACTACATTCTTGGCGTAGACCTCAGAGTTTGATGAACTCATACTGGGTCCCCTCGGTTACCTGGAGGACCCAGTGTTTACATGACACATCAGCAACAAAATTTTACACGGACCATCAGCTAGTGTTGCTTTCGTCAATGAAAAATATGACTAAATATCATCGTCAATGAACATTTATCACGTGACAAAAACGAGACAAGACGTAAATGCTAGTCATGTGACGATAACTATGTAAATGTGGTTTACAAAAAACTATGCTAAAATGGCTCTTCATTTTCGCTGACTAAAATGAGACGAGACGTTATTTACTGGACAATAGGGAGGAGAGAAGAAAAGTATTGGGACGCTCGACCTTAGAGTTGAACGGTGCCACGCCCTAATACTTTTGTCCGTTGAGAGGCACTGTGAATTAAATCTAAAATTTTCTAAAGTATTGGGAAGCAGGGCCAATATAGTGCCAGGGAGAGAGAACTGAGACACACACAGCATTTTGATAAGCAGCCTTTCCCATATCCATGCAAAGAAGCTGATCCTAAATTGTTCTGATTTGGTTGTGTAGACTATATTTGTTCAGGAATAAAAAAAATATTTAGGTAAGTTCAGGCCTACACACTTGAGACAAACACATTTTCATATTATTTGCACTTTTTAGTGATGTGATGTTATTTTATTTATTTTATTTAAATTCATGTGCGTGTACTTCTAAGTTCTAACATGTTTGGTTGGCAAATAAATGTCATAAATTCAAATCAGAGTGTCTTCCATAATATAATACTTGTTTGCAATAGTTTTGACTAAAATAAAATTCTACTATTTACTGTACTTATACTATCTTATACTTATACTAGGTTGACTTGGTTAAATAGAAACAGAATTACTAAAAAAAGAGACTAAAATACACCTTTCATTGACTGAAACTAGACAAAAATAGTTGTGGATAATTCTGACTAAAATAATATTAAAATGCTCAGACTTTTAGTTGACTGAAACTTGACTAAACTAAGAGAGTATGGATGTGACTACAGCTAATAAAAACTCAGCTCTCCTTCACAGAGAACCGGTGTGATGGCCCCTGAGCACTCTTTCATGTGTTTGGTTTTTCTCTCCCTGTAGTATCGAAAATAATATCGAGTATCATCCTTAGTATCGGTATCAAGTGATATATTTCAGTATCGTGACAAGCCTAGCCTCTACAAAACAGTGAAACATGCCTAAGCTTGGTCAGACTGTGTGACCTGAGGGAACCCAGAAACTGGCAGTTTGGGCCGAGAACCCAGTCTACAAACAGTCAGTGGGAAGAAAATGGTATGAACCAGCGCTGTTCTGTAAAAATTAGTCTTAGGAGCATGTTTGTTTTTTTTTATATTTTTCCCTAAAAAGCCAGGGTTATCTTAAGACATGCATTTCCCATCAAACTCCATTACAATGAGCTGTCTCCTCTGATCTTTATCTTACCTACTTTAAGAGTCAGCTTCAATGTGCTTAACTCATCAATAGCTGATTATCTGAGTTTAAATTTCTACATCAATAAATACTTAAGATAATACTTCAGACTGGTGTGATGAGCAGTGCTCTGTGGATAGGAACCAGACAACTTCAAATTCAATAATCAAATTCAAATTTTATTTGTCACGTACACATACACAGTATGATGTGGAGTGAAATGCTTATACGACTGCTGATAACCTGTAATATAAAAGGAACGTCCAGTGTAAAAGAGAAATTGTGCAATATAGAGAAATATGGGTTAATTTACATTATGTACAAATAATAGAATAAAAATACAGTGACTACAGTAACAATTAAATAGTAGAAAAATTGCAATAGAATATATAATATACAGGCTAAAAATGTGCAGTTATGGCAAGACAATGTGCAGATAGATATATGCAAGATCACAGTCACAGTTGAAGTACACAATTTTGTATGTGCAAAATGTGCATACATGTGCAGAATGTGCAAAAGTGTCAGTTATGTGTGAATGTATGTAGTGTGCATGTCACCGTTCACAGTTCAGTTGTGTGCAAAATGTGCAAGTGTGCCATATGAGCACATGGTGGGTAGTAAAACAGTTTGTGAAAAGCCAATCAAAGTGTAAAGTACTATGTGGTGTTGTGATTGAGAGTCCGTATAGCCTGCGGGAAGAAGCTCCTCCTCAGTCTCCTCAAACTTATGAGTTTAATGCTTCTGAAAGCTTGACCACAACTCTCTTTTGTCTGAGAAGTCTCATATCATGGACCAGGTTAGTTTATCTAGAAATACATTATTTCACAACAAATCACTGTGACTTATTTCTAAAGTATGAAAAATCAGTTCCAGTTCAAGCTCAATTTTAGGCTCTCAAACATTACAACTGAGCACCAAGTTTTATATCCAGTAAGAGCATGAGCGCAAAAGCCTGGGCATCGGACGTTTTATAGGGACATGTGTCTTGTGCAACTCACTAATACAATCTTAGATCTAGTAGCAATATTACAGCTGCTTGGAGCATAGATTGCACACTGATCAGTTGTCATGAAGAAGGTCTTCAATAGAGCACCTGAGGTCTGATGTCATTTATTACTGTAGTCATAGATAGTCATTGTATTGCACAGTTTTGTGAACATATCTCTGTTTAAAAACACTTTAATCTTTTGTTGATTGCCAGGTTTCAAGGGTACATTTAAGTAGCATTAACTACTCAATTGTATTGAAGAACATGAGCTTCAAAAGAATTATTTGATCAAATATTCCATTTGGTATTCAGCACCAATAAATCCCAACAAAAGATACAGAGAGGGAAAAAATTAAGACCCTGGACTAGAATAAAAATCTAGCTACTATCTAGAACATGAACAAAAAAAGCTGCTCCAAAAGGGTGAACAAAACCTCGATGTATGACTAAGAAAAACTGCAGCACAAAAGGAATCCAAAGTATGCTGCAAATAATAGCCAAAGCAACAATCCCTTTATTTATGTCACAGCAAAATGCTCTGAAAAGGAGGCCCAGCTGGAGTTGTATATTCAGGAACAAGGAGTCCAAAATACAGGCTTTTGATTTGCTTTTGAAAAAGACCACTAAAATTACGTCTGTCTTCTGTGTTTTACGTGATTGAGGTTAATCTGAATTTCCCCCTTCTTCCTGCATGTACATCAGGCAGCACTTTTAAAAGCTTTTGAGGAATTCTACACTTCAGATAATACAGTATGGCAGTATTTGTTTTTCATAGTCACTTTTTAGACTTAAACTCATTCATTTGCTCTTTCACCAAGAGCAGGCTAAAGATTCTCCGTGAGGGGGCACTATTAGTACCACGTTAGAGCAAAGTTCTGCCCTCTACTGTATCCTGTTTTATCAAACCTCAGATAATATCCTAAGCATCATGATGCATATTATCAGGGGTTGACATTTTTTTTTGCTGTCGTACTTTAATGAGTACCTACATTAAGGAATTGTTACGCATCCAAATTCAACATTTTTCACCTTACCTTGGCCGCTGACCGCCACCACCCCACACTGTCCCCTAGTCGCACATTGCATATAGATAGATTTTTCTTTTAACTTTACTTTTGATGGTGCTGAACATGTAAACTAACTTAAATTAAATTACACCCACAGGAATTATTTGACACCAAATAACTTAAATCAACATTCTAATGCTAATATGACGAGTGTGTCTGCTTTCTCGCCACTAACTGGTCGAAATGAGGAAGGCACGCTGGCAGAGCCACTCGGGGCGAGATTCCGAGTTCAGCCTGTTTCTGTACTTCTGTAATTTGTGGCTGTTAAGTGCCCGGTATACACGATGGCCAGTCCAGCACTGCGAGGAACAGGGGCAGATCACTCCTCTCTGGACGGGCGAATGGGTCTCGTATCAGGGCGGGCCATGAAGTCGAGGGGGCGGGACGGGGCGAAGCACGCAGTGACAGAAGCGCTGGGATCAAACCTGCTTTGATTTAATTTTGATTGGTGCAGAAGCGAGGCTCTGCAGATATTTTAAAACGTCATTTTAAAACATCATTATAATTTTTCTGTTAAAGGTTTTCCTTTCATGAGTGGTGGAACTTCGAGATCCAGTATGAAGTTACTCAAATTAGGTACACATTTGCACAGTGAAGACTGAAAACTGTTGCGCATTTGTCGTACCTCATACGCCAATTCTTGCCTGCGTACCGCTTATGTCAATCCCTGCATATTATATATCAAGAAATTTTCTTCCGGATATTGTATTTTTGTGAAATATTGCCCATGTCTAACTTCAGACGTCTGGTTTCTGTCACCTCCACTGTGAACAATTCTGTTCATTTTGTTCATTTTTAGAAATACACAGTCAACATTGAATCACTTTGAACAAATTTGTTCACATTTTAGTCATTTGATTATGCCAGAAGTTTGAAAAATCAGCAGAATTCTTCTTTAATTTTTCTGGATATTAAAAGATATTCTTAAATATATAAAGATTATTAAATATTTAAACTGAATTAAAAAATGTGTGTATAAAATATCTTAACTTTAAAAAGTATATGATTTCATGTATAAGGCAGAGGTCCTGGACTACTTTACTGTTGTTTTTCGGTCTCACTTTAACAAACCGGCAGAGATGAATTAGCTTGTCTTTAGCAAGTAAACAACATCCTCAGTTTCTCTGTCGCTTCTGTTGCAATAAACTGCAGTGTAACATGCTTAACGTTGTGTATCCTTAATGTTACACGCAGACTCACATTAAACATCGAAGCACAACAGAAACTTAAGGGAGCAAACTCTTCCGGGCAGTCTGTTCTCCATTTAAAAACTTTGCTTGAGATAAAGCATGGCTAAAGACCAGGAAAGATTCTCACGAAAAGGATTTGGCTTAATCTCAGTAAAGTGAAGACCAAGTCGCTGTATCTGTGATTTATTGAATAACTCATCTAGTCGGCCTGTCACTCAGTTTAATGGTTCCTTCCTGTGTCTCTGGAGACCTGGCTCATGTGTCCAATTACACTGTTTGCATCAGTCATTTTATCTTATTCAGCCTACGGAGTATGATTTTTGCCTTAGCCTTTGATCCTTTTTCTCTCACAAGCTGAAGGCTTCTTAAGGATTCAGTTAGACAGGGAGGCCAAGCTGCAATTAGTCTGAGATCTGAACACAAGAACTGAAGAATTGATTTGAGAACTGAGCTTATATGTCCTATAAATGATTTCTATTCTATTAGAGGTGTGTGATGTCACATAACATTTGACAAATTTTCACTTTCCATGCCAGAAGAGTGTAATTAGTTGTAATGAATCTGTGTTACGACACATTTAAAAACAGTGATTTAAATTTTTTCAGTGTTTTACACATTGTGTGAGACACAGTTACACTGCTGCAGTTCACATATTTCTTGTAAATCTCAACTTAATGTACTCAAAGCAAATATACAAACAAGGCTATTTGGCCCTGCCAGACATTCATATTTTATTTAGTTTGTTATAGGTAAACAAGTTGTATTTATTGAGTCCAGAGCATCGGGGTGGAACCATTATAGCAGTTGTAAAGGGGGACCAACTCTATATGAAAGTCTATGTATCTGATTTAGAGCCCGACCGATATAACGGCAGGCCGATATTATCGGCCGATATTAGTCATTTTCCAAACTCTCGGTATCGGCATTTATAATGGCCGATAAATGAATATTTCAAAAATAAAATAAAAACGGACAAAACACCCTTCAACCATGT
>JBBPDC010017551.1:0-13025 GCA_037974485.1 Hemigrammopetersius urotaenia | reverse complement strand
ATAGATAGATAGATAGATAGATAGATAGATAGATAGATAGATAGATAGATAGATAGATAGATAGATAGATAGAAAAATTATGTATTTACAAACTGATCTATGAGTGATAATCTATGAAAACCGAGCAAGACCAATTAAACTGTATAGGAGTTACTTACTAGATAGTACTGCGCGAGTGTGTGTGTGTGTGTGTGTGTGTGTGTGTAACAGTAGGATGAAGGGAGTAATGAAGGGTTAAGGGCCTTCACGCTACTAGTTCTTCTCTCAGTTCCTTGTTCCGGCGCACCACTTCAGCGTGTCGCTCCTATAGGAGGCACAAACACACAAACAATATAATATAATATAATATAATATAATATAATATAATATAATAAAATATAATATAATATAATATAATATAATATAATATAATATATAACAATCCACAAGGTCTTTCTGAAAGGCTGTAATACACTAAACGAAGTAAAGGGAGCGACGCTGTTCCTATTGTTTTATAGAGCATTGTGTTTATAATGCTTCATTATGCTCTATAACACTCTGTAATGCTTTCTTATCCTCTATAAGACACTCTATAATAATCTAGATCTATAGATCTCTATAATGATATATATTATTCTCTATAATGCTCTACAACTCTCTATAACATTCTATAATGCTCTATGATGCTCTATAACACTCTGTGACGATCTATAACACTCTATAATACTCTGTAACACTCTATAATACTCTATAACTCTATAATGATCTATAACACTCTATAATACTCTGTAACACTCTATAATGCTCTATAATTCTCTATAATGATCTATAACACTCTATAATGCTCTGTAACACTCTATAATGCTCTATAACTCTAACATTCTATGACGCGCTATAAGGCTCTATAACTCTCTATAATGATCTATAACACTCTATAATACTCTGTAATACTCTGCTCTGTAATCTCTATAATGCTATATACTGCTCTATTATGCTTTATAATACTCTTTAACTCTCTATAACAATTTTTCATGATCAATAATAGTCTATAAAGCTCTATAACACTATAATGTTCTGTAACCTCTGTAATCCTCTGTAATGCTCTATTACGTTATGACAGACTGCAATACACTACAGGAAGCATAGGGGGCGATATGACCTACAAAAACTTTCAACACTTTGAATGATTTACTGGCTGATTATATTATCTTTCCTCACCTTCTCCTGCAGGCGCTCCATCATGGCCGCTAGGTGGGCCCTGCGGTTCTCATCGATCTGCTCCATCTTCAGGGTGAGCTTCTCCTCTGCCATCCTGCTGAAGTTATTGTTCTCCTCCAAGGCTTTCAGCAGAACGTCCCGCTCGTGCTCGCGTTTCTCAGCCAAAGCCCTCAGCACCTGGGCTTCCTGTGACTGTGGAGGTCGGAAAGCGTTAACAGCATGACCTGCCTGACCTGCCCGATCTAGAAAGACTAGCTGTTATCTAGAACAACTAAATACTGTTAGCTTTGCTAACCTATAGAGTAACCCCTCAGTTTTACATGGTTCAGCATTTGCGGATTCAGTCTAACACTGATATTTCTGAGAACCCAACTGTATTACCTCCACCAGTGCAGCGGTGGCAGTAATACACTGAAAAGTTGTCAACCACCATAAAAAGAAGTAGAAGTAGAAACAGCTGCAGCATGTAGCATGACTGCTCCGTGTCTTGTCCTCGTATTTTAGTGTTTTAAACCCCCCCCCCCCCCAATTCTCAACAGTTATCTCAGTTTTTTAGTAAGCTGTGCTCTGTCTAAACATGTGGGTAGAGAGATTTATTTCAATATTTCAGTGTATGAGTCTTTGTTTGGGCTCTCTGCATCCTGCTAATGCTAACGGCTAATGCTAATGTTTTCTAAGCAACATTTTCTAAGTTTTCTGTTTATTTATTTACCATTACATTTTCTTTAAGGGTAATGCATTAAACTGAGTTTAAAATGAACTTAAAGTGTTCTGAGAGCAGATTTTGGGCAGATTTAGGGTTTTGTTTATAAAAATAGGCACCAAAACACAGCAATGCGGATTTTCACTATCCGCGGATGCTCTTGGAACGTAACTATTACTGATTACTGTAATTCCTTTAAAGCCACTCACTTTCCTGCGGTCCTCGGCAGCCTCCAGTTTCTTCTGGATGTCGTCCAGAGAGACGTCCCTTTTCTTCGGAGGGGACGTGATGCTGTGGGCCATGTCTGACACTGGTGAGGGGGCCTTCAGGATCACCTCGAAGGCCTGGCCCGAGGCCCTCTTGTTTATAGGCTTCACCTCCATGTCTGCCAAAAACACAACAATCAAACTGGATGGGCGTCCCCAAACATCGCTCCCAATTCTCAGTTCACAGAACATTTCACCAGAGGGCGCTGTGGGGTCTGTGAAACCTGGTATCTAGACCATGACATCACACATGTGACTACATCAAATTTGCAAACATAGCTGAATCCGTGTCCCTCTGATATTTTATTCGTAGAAGTTTGGGGCCCACTCTTGGATTTCGGAATTAAATGATACTCTGTTCTTTCAAAATTCAATTACATGACAACATTAGAAATGAAAACAAATGTAACTGACTGTTTTTCAAGCTTTATAGTCTATATTAACACAGTATTCAGAAAGGCTCAATACCTGGGAGGGTTTGGACACATGTTGTTTCTGAAAGGGTGTGGTGAATCTGGGCTGCTGTGATTATTGCTGGTTATTTTAATGAAACTCAGACAGAAACAGCACTTACAGTGAAAACTGTTACACTTCAGAACCAGTTACATTTGCTTAAAGTAGTTCTAAAGTATAAGAGAAGTGTAATATAGTTACAAATGAAAGAAATTGCAACTGTGAGAAGGTTCATTCGCAGGTAAGAGAACATGAAGTAAAAGTAAAGGAATATGAGGTAAAGTCTTTAGAAATGTGAACACTCACATTCCGTCTTGGTCTCCAGGTTCTTGAGTAGCCTCGGGTTGAAGCAGGAACATATGAGTGAGAAGACTGACAGCTCCTTCATCTTCTCCTTGTATGCTGAAAACACAGGTGCTCTTGTTAGCCACAGGTCAAAAAAAGGTGTTTATGTCTCACAAGACGAGAAAATACGTTTTCTTTTTCTTTTTTTTAGACTGCCTCTGCTAACCTGTGCAACCTAGCTGGAAGTAAGTTGGTTAAAAGCAGATGTTGATGTGAGTTTAGCTCTACAAGTATGAATGCCGTAACTATGAGAAGTATGAGACAAATCTGAGTAAATCTGGTCTAGAAAGAGCTCCCCTCTTCAGCAGCCCCTCTTCTTCAGTGTCAGCCCATTGTTTCCATATAAACTCTTCCGAATAACCCTCGAGACTCAGGCACAGTCTTAGTTTCAGTCTAGGCTGAAAATCTATTTAACTCTTCTTGTGAGATGAAGGGTGTAGCACTGGGAGGTGGTGGGCACAGAGAATTCTAGTAAACTGTAATGCCGATGTGCTCGTGTCTCTGGGTGCTCTCATGTCTATCATACCCCTCGGCTCTGCCCTTTCTAGCTAGGCTGCTATAGCGAGGTATGCTACAACGAGTCTGGACTCCTAACAGTTACAGTTTTTAGTGTGTGAACTTAAACAGAATTAGCTCCGTTTTCTTCCCTTGCTCAAGGGTCCTCAACTGGTTCGGCTAAGTATGACTCCCCACCTGCTCCTCCCCCATTCGAGGGCAACTGCTTGTTCTAAAGCTCTGGTGCAGACTGTAGAGATTGTACTGACTATAACCATAGTTGGCCAGTTGGTTCTGCTGTGATTAAGTCTGTACACAAAGATCTTCTATTGTTAGTTATCTCCATGAAGTGGAAGTGGATGGATTCCCTTTCTTCCTCCAACTTTAGGGCGTATTATACTCCAGTGGAACAGGATGTCTGTCTGTCCATATACCTATCTATCTATCTAGCCATCTGTGTTTACAGTGTTGTGTAATGGTGGGTATAGTTTTGTATACTGGTGTTTACGGTGTTGTGTACTGGTGTTTACAGTATTGTGTACTGGTGTTTACGGTGTTGTGTACTGGTGTTTACGGTGTTGTGTACTGGTGTTTACAGTGTTGTGTACTGGAGTTTATGGTGTTGTGTACTGGTGTTTATGGTGTTGTGTACTGGTGTTTACAGTGTTATGTACTGGTGTTTACAGTGTTGTGTACTGGTGTTTACGGTGTTGTGTACTGGTGTTTACGGTGTTGTGTATTTGATCTGTACAGTCTGATGGCCGATCTGAAGAAGGAAAATGTGGACGGACAGTCTAAGGATGGACAGTCTAAGGATGGTCTTCAAGCTCCATGAAATATGCAGGAGAGGCTAATAGTTCCGGTAATTTCCTGACCAGCACATCCTCCAAACTCCATTAACCAGGAGAACAAGGCCAGGAGCATTTCAGACACCCTCACCCCCCCAGGTTGGAGGAGCTGCTCTGTAACAAGGACTGCAGCAATTAATCGTTTGGACATGGACAGCTAGTGTTAAGGCCTCTTCTGATTTGGTCCCAATTCGATGCTACGCGTTAATGGACAGTAATCAGACGTCGCAACTGAGATGCTACAAGCCGCGATCATATATTATCAGTCACTAGTGATGGGTCTGGAGAACTGGCCCGAAACTGTTCCTGCCTGGTTCCTGCTGAGCTCTGGAGAGTCTCCTGTTCAGCCAGAGCTGCTGTGGGTGTTAATACTTTCTCACACAGCTGCTGGATTCTGTTGTTCAGAACATTTGTAGCGACGCTCCTCCCTCATTATAGAAACAGAAGTTTAGATCTTTATTTCTCCAAAACAATTCTCTAAATTTCTCAAAACTGATAATCAACATTAGTATCAATGAGCAATATCAGTATTGATAATCAGTACCAGTATCGGTATCAAGAAGTAGTATCGATACGGAAAAGCAGCATCATTATCGATAAGCAGTATTGTATCAATAATCAGTATCAGTATTGATAAGCCGTATTAGTATTAATATGCAGCATCGGTATCAATAATCAATATCGTATTGATAAGCAGTACTATATTAATAAGCTGTACTGCTATCGATACACAGTATCAGTATTTATATGGTTAATTGTTATTGTTATTGATAATCAGTTTATATATTCAGTATTAGTATCAGTATTATCAGGATGGGTTTAGCTGTGTATCCGTTAGTATGGCACTATTAAACTAAAGCTATTTTTTACCAATAAAATCGTTTCCTTGTATAATGTTCGTATCAGGTCCTGATTAAATGTAAAGGAGGTCCGTGGGTGGAGCTCTGAAAGCTGGTTGAGATTTTAGCTCAGGTCTCCATGAAGGCCTTAATTAGATCTGAACCGCTCGACCCCCGGCCTCGGAGCAGCTCGTCCCTCTACAGCGGGACAAAAGGCCCGGCATCCCGGGACGTCCACCCGCGTCAGCAGGCTGTCCATTCCAATTAGGTGGGGGCTGCAGAAGCCCCTCCTGCTGCAGGGCTGGCCCGCCTCCCAGGGCAAGTCTGATGGACCTCCATCTCCTAAAGCTCTACAGGCCCTAATACACCACAATCATCTCCATATTACTTCATCTCACTTTTATTCCAGGAGCTGCTTTCATCTACAACATCCCAACATGCCATTTACCGCATTTTATTGGAACGCTTACTCATAAAACTGGCAGCCCACTATCGTCCACGGGTCCAGTTTCTTGGTTAAAGGGCCCAGACGAGAGTGCAGCACTATAACCAGCCATAACAAGCTTTAAATGACTAAAAAAATGACTACGGAATCAATCCGAGGTCGTTAAACGGTTTTATTATTATTATTACTAATATTATAAGGCTCCATAAAGAATGGGGTGGGGGGTGGGGGGCTTCGCCTCTGCCGTCTGGGCCATAAAACAGTCACACCCAGTCACACGGAGCCCAGGATGTAAAAGCGGTTCCCTGGCCATGATGGGAACCTCCCTGAATTCTGTACCTCTTAGAAAACCCCCAGAACACCAAAACCAGGCGCTTTAACAGCAAAACCCATGCGTTTTCATCCTCAGATCAGAACAGAATTCAGTACAGATCATCCACGCCGCCTGTTCCTCAGACAGGCCATCGAACACACACAATGACACACACACACACACACACACACAAACACAAACACAAACACACACACACTTTTGTGGCTGAATGTGTGTGGGGTCCCTTTTCGTTAAACTGCTAAGCCAGCAGGGGTGTGAGCCCGGCCTCTGGGTTGTGTGTGATCGGTGGAGGCTGGTGTGCCGGGGGTCTTGGGTGGGGTCTGTCTGCAGTACTAAAGTGGCAGCTGCGCCATGGCACATAAAAAATCACCCCCTCCTCCTTTTTTTGATGATAACAACAGCATGGGGCGTGCCGGAGCGATGCAGGTGTGTGTGTGTCTTTTTGGCTCTGGATTTGCCTGCATTATGATTCAATAAGGCTCAGCCATAGGGTTTAGTCATCCACACACACACACACACAGACACACAGACACACACACATACCAGCCCCCCAGAGACAAACCCCCAGGGTATCAACATCAAATTAGGACGAAGAAGGACAGAGAACAGCTCACCGGTGGAGATCTTGTCCATGGTCTTCTGTGGTGGTGGTGGTGGTGGTGGTGGCTTCGAGGAGGTGGTCTTCTTCTCCGGGTCTTCTGGAGAGGAGGCTTTAAGGCACTGGAGAAGAGGAGAGGAGCACAATGAGAGAGGGAGGAATGAAGGGATGGGAGAGGATGAGTTATGCAGGAGAAGGGGGTGAGGCGAGAGATGCTCTGATTGGCTTGAGCAGGCGAACAGGGATTGGCCCACAGACCGGTCACTATCCAATCCCAGCGCTGCAGGAAGGGTCTCGCCGGAAAACGAGTGGAAATATGAAGAAAAGCCCCAAAACGGGTGGAGAAAGAAAGAAAACGCACCTCTCCTGAGACGTCAGCGCCCACGCAGCTCGTGGCTGGTTGGAGAGACAGTGGGCCGTTACCATGGATATATGCAAATGAAAACGTTTGTTTGTTTTTGGGTTTTTTTAAATAATTGATACAAATATAGTTCTGAGAAGATTTTGGTCCTAAAACTAAGCTCATTCATGGTGGAGGGATGCATGCAGGGCGTTGTGAGATAAAACAGTCCCCAAAGAAAAGAGGTTTAGTTCAGATTCACTATTTTACATCGTCAACATTCATATAAACACTCAGAGACACGTAGAGCTTCATTGGGGGACAGAGTAAAACGGCTGGATTAGTGTTGGAGACCATTCACCTCCACTATATTAGTGTTGGAGTCGTCTCGTTCCAATCACCTCCACTATATTAGTGTTGGAGTCGTCTCGTTCCATTCACCTCCATTGGAGAGAAATCAAAGTCTCTATGATTAACTGTTTCACACCAAAAATAGTAATATTTCACTTTAATTTCAGACTAAGTGAGAGAGGCTCGTCGTCTCCGATTAGTTTTGTGTATCTTTGTGATTCTGGTTACAAGCAAAAGCAATACAACTCATCTTCCATTCAGCCCAATTTTTCTGGAGCGATCCAGCTCTTCTTTAAGGTGACCAGACTAGTGGGCATGGTTTAGGATGCAGTATGACTTACTGTGAGCTGTAAAAATGAACTGAACTTATTCATTAAGGTGATCAGACTAGTGGACGTGGTTTAGGACGCAGTATTAGGACGCATTCTTCATTTAATATTATGAAAAAATCCAACCATGCTGATGCAGGTTTTCACACATGAATAACCCGTTATTAAGGTAGAATTAGTAAAACACTTAAACACATTTAGATTGTTACATTTTTTATTATTATTGCTTTTCAAAAATGAATACAAATGTTTATATATTTCATTCATATACTGGGTGAATGCCAAAGCTAATTACTGACATGAAGACGGCTGATCAGTCAAACGACACTGAATCACTTTAACAGAATCTGCATCCATCCGTTCATCTCAGATCAACAGGAACACAGAAAGCACCAGAACAGGAGGTAGAACCAGAGAGCTGCAGCTTCAGAGCCACTCGTCTGAAGGCCAAAATGACAATCCAGAGGTAAAACAAATGTAGAGATCTGACATGAAGGAGGCCCACAGGAAACCAGGGGCGCCAAGACTTTGGCACAGACCCGTATCTCCATTGCTGGGCGCAGCAGAGCATCAAAGATACATTTGGTTAAATACATACTCATACTCATATAACTCATATAATTTCATATCATCTATATTTCCACATTAATCTGATCTAACTGGTCAGAGCCAATGAGCGAAATCCAGCCTGCTGATTGGCCGCCTAAAGCTCATTCACATGCATGTTAATCGGCATCGGTAAACACGCCCACAATCATCTCTGCTTCAGGTCACACCCACTTCAAGTTTCCAATTTTAAAGGAGGAGCAAGAAATCAATCAGGAATCAATAAAGGAATCAATACAGAAACAAATCCATCAAACCCGCCTGCCAGCACCGTGCAATCCCTGGGAACCGGCGTTGTCAAAAAATAATAGAAGAAAAGAATAGCATAAAAAATGACACAAAGGAAAAAAAGAACAGAAATAAACACCAAAGAAAAAATTGGGGGAGGAGCTACAAGTGCTACACTTTAACTTTGATATTATTTTTAGCGTTTCGCAGTTGCCCCGTTTAACTAAGACTTCTGGAGTAGAAAATTTAAAAAATATAAAATCTAATCATAAATTATATCGGGTGATACAGTCGGTAAAAATCGTTAAGATCAGAATCGGCATCGTCCGCATTTTCATATCGGCTGCGGTGTGAGTGAACTGATATACTCACATTTAAAATAAATAAGACAATAAAATCTGAAAAAAAATATTCATATCCCTAAATTTTATGTGAACAGCTCATATTCACCACAGAAAAATGTACAGAGTAAATGATTTAAATAAATTCTTCATGGGGAATAATTTACCATTTTTCATATTTATGCTCTATAAGCAATTATTGCATATAAATAAAAAATTATAAAAATAAATTATATTTTTGAGCAGGCGGGGGGGGGGGGGAGTTCGAGGGGCACACTTCCACACGGTTCCCGGCTTTATCAATCTAAAGTGTTCTTTTGTCTTACACCTCGTGGATTCAGTTTGAGTTCCCTTTCATGACGTGTGCATTAATCTTTATCCCTGTGATTATAATTATTATTATTATATTTTGCACCTGTTATCCACACCAGGGAAGAAGGTGTTTTCACTGGGCGTGAAAGGTGACAATCATAATAATAACATAATAGTAATAATAATTATACTACTACTACTAATAATAATAATAATAAGAAGAAGAAGAAGAAGAAGAAGAAGAAGAAGCAGAAGAAGAAGCAGAAGAAGATTAATAAAAATAATAGTGATAATAATAATAATAATAATAATAAGAAGAAGAAGAAGCAGAAGAAGAAGATTAATAAAAATAATAGTGATAATAATCATAATAATAATAAAGCGAGGTGCAGCTGCAGTAGCTGTGATCAGGTGAGATAAAGTTTACAGTGTAAATATAATATCCTTTATTGTAAAACCGGATCTTTGGCTGGACTGGCGCTCCTCCCTCTCTGTGTGGAGGCATAAGGGGCTCTGGGTGGAGGCGTTAGGGGCTCTGGGTGGAGGCGTAAGGGGCTCTGGGTGGAGGCGTAAGGGGCTCTTTGTGGAGGTGTTAGGGGCTCTGGGTGGAGGTGTAAGGGGCTCTGGGTGGAGGCGTAAGGGGTTCTTTGTGGAGGTGTTAGGGGCTCTGGGTGGAGGTGTAAGGGGCTCTGGGTGGAGGCGTTAGGAGCTCTTTGCAGCGCGGAGCTGCTTTTTGATGTAGTGTCCCACCAGAGTCTGGGGGCGCTGCTGGTAGCTGTGCAGGATCTGGTGAGAGCTGGTCAGCTGATCCCCCTTCTGCCGGTCCAGCAGGGTCACACACACCACGGCCGCTGAGGAGACAAACACAGAGTCAGACTCACACACACACACACCACAGTCGCTGAGGAGACAAACACAGAGTCAGACTCACATTTTATTTACAATTTATGGCATTTATTAGACACTTTTATCCAAAGCGAGTTCCATTCCCTACCTACAGGGGACAGTCTCCCTGGAGCAACTTGGGGTTAAGGGTCTTGCTCAGGAACCCATTGGTGGTGTGCTGGGGGTAGGATTCGAACCCATGACCTCTTGGTTTAGAGGCAAGTATCCTACCCACTGCGCCACCACCACCTCACACACACACACACACACACACCACAGCCGCTGAGGAGACAAACACAGAGTCAGACTCACACACACATACACACACACACACACTCTCTCTCAGTCAATACCTCGTTGGTACTGATCCTGATATTGATCCAGATACTGGTTATTGATATCAATCTCTCTTGCTGACGGTGATCCTGACATCAGGGCTGATACTGCGTATCTACACCAATAACAATGAACAATACCAACACTGCTGCTGCTGGTACTGACACTACTGATCCACACAGATTCTACTGGATTACACTGATAATACCACTGATCCCCATATCGATTCTACTCACCAATATCAATACCTCTTGTTGATACTCATTCCAATATCAATACTGATAGTGGTGGTTTGTCGATATTCTCGATACTTGTTGATGCTGATACTACGTGTGAATACTGATTCTCATATCAATGCCAATGCTACAATTTCAATAGCTCTACACACCTCAATATGTTACAGATTGTTACAGATTATCACCAAGTATCAATATTGGTGGGTGTGGCCCAGTGTGTAGGATACCTCTGGACCAAGAGGTCATGGGTTCGAATCCTACCTTCAGCAAACCACCACTGGTCTGCTAAATGCAGTAAACTGTAAATACCGATAATGTCAACACTCCAACACTGATACCGATATCGCTTCTCAATATTGATACCGGTGGTTGATACTGACCATACTGATACTGACTATAACTACCAGTACAGCTTATCGAAATTAATACCTCTCGTCAATACTGATCCAGATATCATTACCAATACTGCTTATTGATACTGATTGTTAATGCTGGTGGTCAATACCTCGCAGATTACTGAGTTTGCACATGGCGGCAAAAACAGACGACTCCATCTCGATGTTGCGGACTCCGGCAGCGTAGGCCTCTTTCAGGTAGTTCTGCTTGTCCTCCTCAGTGTAGGAACAGAACGCTCCGTCCAGACGGGCCTGACCTGCAGCCGCACACACCCGCCCAACACACAGCAAACACACACGCTGTTAAATCCCCATCGCAGCACAATACTCTTGATCAGGACTGGGCCAATCAGAATCAAAACAAAACTTTGACTGGAGCTGTGTCCGAAAAGTGCACTCGTTCACTCGTTCACTACATAGTGCTTCTAAATAAAGGGTCTAACTAGTGAACAAGTAGTAACTGTAAATATGACCTAAACTGCACATGTGAACCGGGTCATGATGCAGGGACTGACTGTATCACAGCAGTTTCAGTAAATCTTCGGTTCGGTTAAAGACCTTCGTAGAAGTCCAGGGTGCACATGGTGTTGGCGACGACGGTCTCGAACTCTGACAGCTCTTTCCCACACTGCAGCAGCTCCTCCGCTAAAGCTTCGTCCAAGTCGGTGCTCCTCACCACGGGCTTCCCCAGGACCACCTGCTCGAAGCGCGGCAGGAATGTGGCGTCCACCGACTGCTTGGTGACGACGACCGTTCCTGGCTGGAGACCTGTGGGGGATTGGCGAAACGACCCACAGTGTGTGTGTGTTAGTGTGTGTTAGTGTGTGTATTAGTGTATTAGTGTCTGTGTGTATTGGTGTATTAGCGTGTGTGTTAGTGTGTGTGTGTTGAGGTTGTACCTATTCCTCCCGAGGTTCCAATGCGCACCACCGTGACGTCGGTGCAGCGCGAGTGATACAGCAGCTTAATCAGCTCGTGTAACATTATAGAGATCGAGGGGATGCCCATGCCATGCTAAAACACACACACACACACACACACACACACACATTAGACACACCAGTGCAGAACACACTGGGTTACAGCGACACTCGCATGCAGAGTGTGGGGACGGTACCTTACTCAGGGTACCTCAGATGAGCCTATCTATATATATTAGATAAGGTAACATAAGATAGCAGCAGAACGGGCCAACAGAGAGCTAACAGGCTAACAAGCTCCATTGATATTTCCTGTAAATAATACAGCAACATTTTCGGCTACATTGGCACATTTCAACATTTTATTAAGAAGTAATAAAGTGCAGTTTCTGTATTAAACATTACTGCGTAATGACACACTGTATGAGTCTCTCAGTGTGAAAAGCTGAATTGGACTGAAGTCAGCTACGCTTCTGTTAACTGGTCAGATCAAGCATTCCAGCAACAGCGATGAGATCTTTGATCTATTCCCACATTTCTATCAGGTGAGGAGGCTGTTAGTCGTCAGTATATTTCTCAGAGCGGCAGTAAAATGAAACCAGTCTAATGATCAGCGCTGATGAAACAGCTTCACTAATAAAAAGCCCAAACTCTCCAGGGACAGAAATCAATAGCTTTTCAATTTTACTGCCCAGAACCGTACCTGTAATACACACATAATACACACATAATACACACACAATACACACATAATACACACACACACAATACACACATAATACACACACACACAATACACACATAATACACACACACAACACACACACAATACACACATAATATACACACACAATACACACATAATACACACACACACACAATACACACATAATACACACACACACAATACACACAATACACACACACACAAAACACACACACAATACACACATAATACACACACACAACACACACACAATACACACATAATACACACACACAATACACACATAATACACACAAAATACGCAAACAACACATGCACAATACACACATAATACACACACATGCACAATACACACATAATACACACACATAATACACACACAATACAAACATAACACACAACACACACATAATACTTGCAGGGGTGGTGGTGGCGTAGTGGGTAGGATACTTGCCTCTAGACCAAGAGGTCATGGGTTCGAATCCTACCTTCAGCA
>JBBPDC010017516.1:0-13028 GCA_037974485.1 Hemigrammopetersius urotaenia | reverse complement strand
TGTGTGTGTGTGTGTGTGTGTGTGTGTGTGTGTGTGTGTGTGTGTGTGTGTGTGTGTGTGTGTGTGTGTGTTTGTGCCTTGTGGTGGTCTGCCGCTCCGGCCAGGGTGAGTCCCTGCCTCGCGCCTGTAGACCCTGGTATAGGCTTGGGCAGCCCTAGTGAGGATTAAACGATTACAGAACATGAATGAATGAAGTTTGGCGATTTTTTGCAGTCAGAAGGGTTTGATTGGATTAAAAGTAATTTAAGAAATGTGTTGCATAAATGGAGGTGGAACATTATTGAAACTTCAGACAAATGGTAGATATTATATAAATGATCTTTAAATGCATTAAAACTGAAATTTCTTGCTTTGACCCCAAATTGTGAACAATTTCCACGTATGAGTTTGAAAATAACTGTTAAACAAAAGTCCAGTTCGTCTGTTAGACCTAATTTAATGGATGCAAATGGTCTTTTTGTGGTAGAATAGACCTAGAGAACCAATATTTGTTGTTTTAGTACCTCATACATGATCAAGCTTTTTTGATAGTTTGGGTTATTGTATTTGATCTTTAGCCCTTTGTGAGCTGAGTCAGATGGACTACAGGGTTGCCGCGGGGTTGTAAAAGGTAGTAAAAGGTATTAAATTAAACTGGGCCTGAAAAAGGAGTAAAAAGTAGTTAACGTCATCTGATGAGGTGGTAAATTTTCGAGCCCCCATCCACCTGGGCTTATGCGTTTTTCAATTTTTTAAACTTACGTGCATCTCCTTAAATGATTAAACTTGCGTGGGATGATGTCACGTGACCTCGCGCGCGCGTTGAATCAGTCCGGGTACCCGGCTGCCTCGCTGCCAAACCTCTGCGCGAGTTCGCAAATAGTGTATTTCAGATCTGGGCAAATGCAAGTTTTCAGACCTCTGTCCGGAAGAATCCACGTTTAAAGGACTGCCTTAGGCAAGTACTGCAGGCTTACAGGCTCTGTTATCCGTCTCTCTCTCGCTCTCTTTGTCGTTGTCGCGCTCTCTCTACATGTCTCTCTCTCTCTCTCTCTCTCGTTGTCGTTGCCGCGCTCTCTCTACATGTCTCTCTCTCTCTCTCTCTCTCTCGTTGTCGCTCTCTCTACCTGTCTCTCTCTCTCTCTCTCGTCGCTCTGTCTCTACCTGTCTCGCTCTCTCTCTCTCTACCTGTCTCGCTCTCTCTCTCGCTCTTGTTGTCGCTCTTTCTCTACCTGTCTCACTCGCTCTCTCTCTCGTTGTTGCTCTCTCTACCTGTCTCTCGCTCTCTCTCTCTCTCTCTCTCTCTCGCGCTGTCGCTCTCTCTACCTGTCTCTCTCTCTCTCGCTCTCGTCGCTCTGTCTCTACCTGTCTCGCTCTCTCTCTCTCTACCTGTCTCTCGATCTCTCTCTCGATCTGTGTGTGGCTGTGTGCCGGCCTGTTTTTGTGTCCAGTGTTGAAGTTAATATATTTGTTAATGAAGTTTCTGTTATTATAGTGTAAAATTGCACTTTTCCTGAGAACCAAAAAAAGTGTCTTGCAATTTATTTTTTGTGTGATTTCCTCTATTTGGGTCTAAAAAACACCATACAATTTAAATTTCTTTGAATTGATTTTTTATTTTAATTTTCCAGCATGTCCACTGTAGAGGACAACAGGACCTGAATTTAGAAAATAAAAAATGTGATATTAACCCAAGAACACATTCAGTTTGATTAAAAACAATAAAATTCTGTATCTCTTCTGTTGCTTGCAAGGACAACAAATCATGTATTTTAGTGAATTATAAGTCATAGAACATCCTCTGCATGTTTTAGCTGTGATATTCCTGGTTTTATTTTTACATTTGGTGCTCCTCATGTATGTCTTGCCCTTGCAGTCCTTGTTCCCAGTATGCAAACCCCTCACAGGACCATCACTGGAAAGCCCTGGATCTCCTCTACAGAACACTATAGGGCTTGATGGGGATCTCCAAATACTGAAGGAACAAAATGTCCACTATAAAGGACAGAAATGAATGGTCCGGGTCTCAGGAGGTTATTATTATCTAGTTTCCTCCTCTTTTTTTCAAGGCCCTAACTGAACCATTTGTTTCAAATTCCAGTGTGTAGCTTTTCATTCTAAAGGTCCTTTTAACTGTTATACATTTTTTTTTTTTTTTTACATATTGAGTATGACCTATGGACCAAGGCCTGTTGTGACATCTTGATTAATCCTGCTCCTGTGGTAGAGCTCCTTTGTACTTAAATGTAGCTCACTCGCTTGCCCTAACACACACACCCCTACAGAGCCCCTTTCTGATTCTCTCTCTCTCTGGTTCTCTACCTGTCTGTCTGTCAGTCACTCTCTCTCTCTTGCTCTTTCTCTCTCTCTCGTTCTGTCTGTCTGTCTCTGTCTCTCTCTATTTGGCCAGTTTTTGTGTCCAGTGTTGAAGTAAAGTTATGACGATCTCGTTAAATTGTGAGGAAAGGTAAAAAGGTAGTAAATTCAACTTAAGAATCTCTGTTTAAACCCTGGTCAAGTCAAAATAAAACCCTCCAGAAAATACTCTGAAAGTGCTTAGTACTAAATGCACTGTGCTAAATTCACAAAATGCTGTAGTCAGTAAGAGAGGTGGATATAAATACTTTAGGTAAATAAAGTTACTGCTGTGTAATATGTATTTTTACGAGACATGGGGGGGCTGCAGAGCAACCTGGCCGTACAAACCACTCTGAAACCAAGCACAGGGTCAGGAGTCCCTAAAATAATTTATTTAAATCCCTGGAGGTTGCAGCCTCGAATTCAAGGCAGAAGCAAGAGCCCAAACAAAAGGGGAGGCTCGGTCCATCTGGTGGAGAAAGAGAGACAAGTACAGTCAGGAGTGCACAGGTTTTAACAAAGGTCCTTGGAATCTCTTTTTTTTTTTATTGTCCGGAAAGGAATAGGATAAAGAGAGAAAGAGGTGGAGAGATAAAAGGGGGGTACAAACACACAAAATTAGTATGACTCTAGTGGTGTACAGCAGCTTACCTATCTGTGAAAAAAGGCCATTTTTCGCAGGCTGGTGAATGGCAGCAGGAGGGGCTCATTTGCAGTGACTGGCCTTGGATTTTTACTGCACTGTGGAGCAGATTCAGGACCATAGACAGCTCCCTGCTGCCACTGAGAACAGGGTTTGACCTCGGCCACAGAGATTGTATACTACAAAATGACGGAAAAAGCACCTAAGTGGACAAGTAAACCTGGGATTCCAACAAAATCTCATGTACCACATCCTTTTTTTGTGTGAAGGGTGTTTTCATGAAGAAACACACAATTGAATTGTAGCATTTTCCAAATGCTGGAAGTGTGGTTTTTATAAAAATGCAAATGCATGCCATTTTTTGAAGTTGATAAGATTGTATATACATGCACAATGTTCAGTGTATATATGTACTAAGTAGATACATAAATAAAGACAAAGAACACTGTATATACACACACACACACAAACACACAGGTACAAAATGAAGTGACAGGCATTGACAAAAACAGTAATGCACCAGAAAAACATTGCACATTTTTAATGCACATATATATTTATTTAATAAATCTGCACAAATGTCAACAATTCTGTGTTTTTCTGTCAATATGGGGTGCTGTGTGTACATTATTGAGAAAAAAATTAATTTAAATCATTTTAGCAAATGGCTGCAATATAACAGAGTGAAAAATTTAAGGGGGTCTGAATACTTTCCGTAACCACTGTATACACATTATATATTCAAATATGTACAGATATATTTGCACTGAACAAATCCATGCTTGTGTGTGTGTTTGTGTTATAGGCGTGTGTATATATTCATATGTTGATTGGTGATTAACTGGCAAAAAATATATTTTAAACAATTACCAGTTAACATGCTTTGGATAAAAGCATCTGCTAAATGCCGTAAATGTAAATGAACAGCCTCAACAGTGCTGACACTCTCTATATACATGTAGTGCCTCCCTTAAAATGAAAGGACTGTATAAGAAATCTGCTGAGCAGAGACTCAGATGTACTTGAATTTATCAGCATCCCTTTAATAAGAGTTGCTTCCCCCACTTTACTTTTCCTACCTTTAAAGAGGTTTATCCAGTCAGCTAGAGAGAATGTCTGCGCACATGCCTGTGTGAATGAGACCTTTTGGCAGGTACCGCTATGCGATTGTGTTGATTAGGTAATGTACGCTAATGAGCATAATCACCGCCTTAATTGTTGAGAATGGTTCAGGGGATGTTAATTACCATCCCTTAACCTTTGGAGACTGAGCAGGAAAAGGAAATCGAGCTGTTTGTGACTCTACCTTTTTTCTCGGCTGGGATCCCACATCAGCTTTCCCATTGAAGCCAAAGCTTCGCCCTCAGACACAAAGACTTTAACTCTCTGTGAAGTCGGGACCTGCTGTAATGAGCTGAGCAAATAATTCCCTCAAAGGCTTCGCAGCTGAATTGAGTATGAAAAGCACAAAGGAAGTTCATCACAGTTTTCTACACAGCTCAAGAAGATAACAGCGATGAAATATGTTGTGAAAGTTCAGTAGTTTATTTGACATTAACTGTCACACAAGATTTAATAATTAGGTTAGCTCAATGTAAACATGGACATTTGCAGTATTTGTAACAGACATTTAAGTTTCATGCACTTCACTTTGTTTCCTTCAGTAAAGCCTAAAGCCGCTTTCAGACTGAACGCGGCATGCGCTCGGCGCGAGGTTTGCACTTCCTCTCAAAAAACAGCGAGAATGCGCCGCGTTCTCTGCGGGGCTCAGCGCAAAAGTGGGCGTGGTCTCTCCTGTCTAGCGCTAGCTCTGTTAGCACCAAGAGAGAATATGCTTTGGGCTTTGTAGATTCTGAACACTTAAGATTTTTAAGATTACTTTTAAGATTAGCTTTTCCTCCATACCCACTTTGTTTGTGTGTATCCGTGTGTGTTTGTGTTTAGATGGGGCAGACCGAACACTAGCCCACTTAATGCTTTGATTCTATTGGTCGCGCACGGCGCGCCAAGGTCAAAGTTCAACAAATTTAAACTTTGACCGTGGTGCGCGCACAAGGCCACGGAGTTGCATGTTGTGGCGCGCGGCCCTGCGCTTGCGCCGAGCTCAGTGGGCAAAGTTCTGGAAAGGCTGTCTTTTTCTTTGGTTTAATTACGATTGAATTATTTTTCCTAAAAATTGAAATAAACATTATGGTTTCGGCAGTTCTCTTAAACATTGACGGCTGCAGAGTAGCTACTGGCTGCGAGCTGTTTCTCGACGCTTGTTTAAGATGCCAATAATTGGAGAACAAGACAGCTCTCTGTGCTGATGCTCAGTTAAGTCAGGGACGAGGTAGGAAATATTGGTTTATGCGTGCGTGCGTGCGTGTGTGCGTGAGTGTGTGAGAGGGAGAGAAGCTGTGTCCGAAAAGTGCACTTGTTCACTATATAGTGTTTGCTATATTGTTTCTCAACGCTTGTTTAAACTCCAAACTTCATAGTAAGAGAAAATAATTCCCCAGCATTTAGTGCCACATCAGTCTCAAAGGCTTTTAATGTCCCAAAACAAAGACGAGATCTGCAAAAGGGCTTCTTGTTGCCTGGTGCATCCAATAAAAGTAATAATAATAAAAACAATAATAATAATAATAATAATAATAAAAGGGCACAATAATTGGCTAGAAGTAGTGTATTTTACATTTTTATAAAAGATCGGAATAGAATGGAAGTTATAAGATTGGAAGTCAGTAGAGTGTCATGAAGGGTCTCATTCGCTAATAGTAGCTAAAACGGGTCTGGAAACAGTGGAGAAAACCCATTGCTTAAATAGATTAAGAAGCCAAAACTCCGAAGCTTGATATCAAGGACAGTGGCTCCGGTGTCCCTAGTGCTGCGAGAGCTTATGCTCCGTTAAAAATAAATAAATAATAGCAGTTTTGGAGTCTGTTTTCTTGCTGTTAACAGAAGAATGGCAGTAGGATGCTGCTCTAAATTTCGCGTATTTTGGTTCAGGATCTTGGGGAAAAATCCCTTATTTTCGGTTTAGTACGTACACCGCTCAACACCACCACCACCCCCCCACCCCAAACGCTGCACCCCTTATGGTCTTAGACTCACACCTGAGAGCATAAAGTCACCACCTAATGAACTCCTACATCACCAACCAGTGGGCCCCTCACCTTAATTACTCGATAGAATGTCTCTGCATGACTGTCTACTTCATAGACATGGAACATTTTAAAATAACAATTTTTAAACACCAGCCTTATTTAAGAACTGCAAAATGCAGCCGCACCTGGTTTTTATTACGATTAAAAAGATGGGAGGGATGAAGAAAATAAAATGCTTTTCTGTTAAATATAAATGTCCTGCTTTTTATGTACAAGGTATTCATTTCTTATGTACAATAACTGAATAACTTTTACATAATAGTTGTTGCAGCAGCGAGACAGGGAGTGAATAGCACCTACATGACATTAATGCCAACTGTTTTTCCCTTTTATAAAGTTTACATTTTGCAGATGCAGAGTTTATGACCGCAGTGAGATATGGTCAACAGCACATATGATGAGCAGCTAGAGACATGTAGGCTTGGAAACATATACATACTGCTGATCTATAATGCAATCAATAACAAGTTCAAGTTGAATTAAATAAATGGGAAATGGGAGACCACAAAGGGAGTGAGGTTGAGGAGATATGGCACTGGGGCAAAAACCCTTTAGATTCCTGCTGGTTTGAGTATGAATGTTGGCTGGAGGGAAGTATCCAAAGCAGCTGGAGTTCTGGGTGTGACTGCAAATCTTGGAAACTCATTTCTGGGTTTGTTAAATTGGAAGTTGATGGCAGGTCACCACCTGCCTTCTAAGATGACCCACTGAAGTTTGCTCTTGGACTTAGTGTTCATAGAGCTCACACTATTAAGTGCCTGAGGCCAGTGGGGGAGTCGGGAAGGTGCACATTCATACTCAGGGGTGGAACAATACAGTCAGCTCATGATCTGCTTCCGGTTTCATGGTTTGATGCACTCACAATATACAGCCACGATATACAGCCACTTTTCCCTTTTTTTTCTTTTCACTGTTTAGACTATTTGTGGCTCTGTGTGTGTGAAATGCACAGGTTGCTATTCTTTTCTCAACTGTTGCAGTGTGAGCTGTGTAAAAAAATACGAAATGCCTCCATATGTGTTGAGTGCAGTGGTATTTGCATAGCAGCTTTTCTATGTGCAGTTTTCCAGCAGCTTCACTCCTAATTCAGTTTCTGATGGGATGAACCAGAGCTCACACATGCTATTTGCAATTTTAATAATATTGTTTGTGTTGCATAGATTAACATTTTAAAGCTATAAAAAATATTTAAAATATTTAAATTTAAACATTTTGAATCAAGTATGGTTAGTAGTGTATAAAACAGTGACATGAACACTTTACACAGACACAACCCCACAAATGACAAATTTTATTACAGAGCACAAACGAGAGAGAGTGTAAGACAGAGCGAGAGAGAGGATCCGTGCGCTCCAGAACGAGAGAGCAAGAGAGAGATACAGAGACATAGAGAGAGAGAGACGCGTGCTCCGGAAAAGTCACAAACGAGAGACAGAGAGAGCGCGAGTGCGCGCACGAGAGAGAGATACAGAGAGAGGGAGAGAGAGAGAGAGGTGCGCTCCGGAAAAGTCACGAACTAGAGAGAGAGACAGATATAGAGAGCGCGCGCTCGAGAGAGATACAGCGAGAGAGGGAGTAAGGGAGAGAGTAAGAGAGAGAGAGAGAGCCCTACGGCCATGCACGGGGAGCCAGAAGAACTAAAATGAGGTTTTAAAAAAACATATTGGCACGAAAAAAAAAACGCAGGGAATGTTTGCAGGTTCCGCGTTGTTTTGAATATTTCCGCGTAAAACGACCAGTTTCGTTCTCAAAAAAACCCGTGTGTGACTGGATCCGCGAGTCCCGATCCGCGTAAAACTGGGGGTTTACTGTATATAATGGAAGACTGTATTAGTTGTGGCATAACTTAAATGTGCTCAACTGGGTTGTTGATTGGCACAGGTTTAGCACTATGATCAATGCGTTTTTGTGTTGCAATTTCAATATCATGATTTCGATGCATTGTGACAACCCTGTTGGGCAAGACAACAGTCTGTTTTGACTTTGAGGAAAACATGTATAGGTGTTTAGAATGGACAATATGGCAAAAATATAGAATTATCATTTTTATTCACTATACACGATATGTCTCAGTATTTGTACACATTTTATTAGAGGTGGGCATAGATTAATTTTTTAACGCGTCAACCCGCTCCCCATTAGCGGTGATATTTTTTTTATCGCACGATAAGAATCTCGCGCTGTTAACGCCGTTAACGGCCCAGCACTACATTTTATATATAATGAGTAAACCAGGCAGCAATACCACACAGCCTTGTGGTACGCTTGTACTGGACGTCTGAGAGGCAATGGCCCAACCTGTCTTATGGCATTCTGCTTGTAAATCCGTGTAAATCTATTTGCAGATGGTGTGGTCTTTGTTCATTTGTTTAGTAGTCAGTCAGGAATGATGGTGTTCTGGATAACTATGGGAAGCTACTGTATTTGCACTCTCTGTCTCAACTGACTAAGTAATGTTTATATAGGCCTTAGTTTATCAATCGGGTTTTAGACAAACAGGCACTTGTTACTATGTCTGCAAGTCTCTAGTGCGCAGAAAACACTGAAATCAGACTTTGAAAGTCTGTCCTTGTTTGTGGAGTCACTGGCTGAGGGACACAAACAGAGTTCAGCACAGTTCAGTCCTGGCTTTGTTTTTCATCCCTAGCCTGTAGAGAGCACATTAAAGAAACAAAGCTGGCGACCGCCTTAAGAATTCACTCTCTTCTCTGCCTTTGGCCCCTGATGGTTTTCAAGCTGCATTTTCTTTTGTTATCTCACGAGAGCGCCCTGTAGTTTATTGGGTGTAGCTGCACTTGTTTGTATGAAGGTAGATCAGTCACAGAAAGATTGTGACATGATGGACAGTAGAACAAAGTGGCTGATACCCCTGCCTATAGTTTAGTGCAGGGTTTCACAACACTAAACCAGTTAGAGTCTCCTAATACTCCTAAATTCTAAGTGACTTTGGATAAAAGATTCTGCTCAACTTTGTAATGTAAAATAAAAAAAATAAACAACATCCATCAAATTCCACTTCATATAACAAGGCTCCTGATGTATTTCAAGCTAAATAGTTAAGCATGACTGCGACTAAATGCATGGCATTAGCGATCACAGTTAAAAGAAAGAAATGCCCTATTTTTGCTTTATTTTATTATTTATTTATACATTTTATACAAATATTTTCAGAAACCCACAGCTCTTCAGAGGTTCCTGCTCTATACAAAGCAACGTGGGCACATTAAAAACCATGGCTTTACTTAGTAAAATAATGACAGGAGCAGCAGATTTATCTCCCGTATTACGGGTTATGAGTTCTCTCTGCTGCCAAACGAATGAACTTAATCATTTTTACATTAAGCTGTTTTTCTTCCCCGTTATAGGGCAAAGGCTTAATGTGTCTGAATGTACTGAAAAGCTTATTGTAAAAATGAAGGCTTTGTCTTTAGGTTATTGGTTTGCTCGTTTTACATTAGAGGCTGCTTACAACAAGTGATGTTCGAGAGAGGTTTCTGTTGCTAGGCTGTCGTTTAAACCATGTTAAGCCTTTTCTTTGAAATAGGAGAAGAAAGCTCAATGCAAACAGAGCTTTGTTGAAATTCATATTTCACATTTTGGCACTAGATGGCCATTATCATGACCAGTAATGTGTGCAAGACATTTGGTATTTATACTATATTTGGTATTTATATTATATTCTTTAGTACATTTAAACCAAGCTTTTTTAGGCATTTTAGAATGGGCACTTGATGTGGGAACATTTAACAACAGGGAGGAATGTGTTCTCTTAAATGGCAGACTTCTTCCAACCAGTCACTGCTCCAAACATGGCCCTTCATTACAGGGCTGTAAGAAAATATTGACATACTAGAGTACCACAATATCATATTCTGTGACACTGTATTGATTCTTCACAACACTGTGAATTTTAAATTAACCCTTAAGACCCTGAGGGTATTTTTCCCGTTTCTGAATTGCTTGATCTTTTCTAATATTTAAAGCCTTAATGATTGTCTCAGTATGATGTAGCCAAAATGATGATTATTTTTATAGTTCAATCCACTGCATGGATACAACTGACCCCAACACTAACAATTTCTCACATCACATGTTTTTTCTCCTGCTTGTGGAATTTTTATGTCATTTACAAAAGCTTCCTGTTAAGTGTTTTTGTATAAGATGATGTTTTCACAGTGTACTCACTGCTCAAATCTTCAACCCTCAGCCATTAAATGCTTAGCTCTTCAACCATTTACTGCTTCCTCATCCACCATGTCCATGTAAACCGAGTAGTGTATGGAAGCACCGCTGACATTAGCATAAGCAAACCAAACTGACTAGCAAAGTTATCACCGACAGCTGAATCCAAAAGATGGCTCCTGCAGCATACAGACCCCCGCTCATTTTGACTTAAGCAGTGTAGAGGGCACTAAGGAGCCATGACGTTTGCAAATGTTCTGAAATCAAATACTTAGGGAGCACAACAAATCTTAAAACGCATTTTGCAAGGCACCATCCTGATTTACAACTAGTGGTACACAAATGAATCCCTCTCAAGTCATTCTTTACCATGCTGAAGTTACCATGACCTCCTGCCTGGATAATAACTCAGTGCTGTCTTTAATTTGAAAAGACATCACACTGTCTTGAAAAGACATCACACTAGCGCTGTAAAAAAAAAAAAAAAGAAAAAAGAAAAAAAAAGAAGGCTTCTGGATTATAGTGAATACAGGGAGGGTCTCGTTATACCACACCCTCCCAACAACACATCACAGATATCACTGTGCCCAAGATGTACAAGATAGTATAACATGGATGTGCCACTGTTTGTACTATGATGCTTGCTCACAGTATTGCAATATATCTCAGTACATAGAATCATAACCCCTGTATGTTTACGTATTATGTCTCCATTGAAGACCCCGTTCTTCTTAGACTGCATATGAAAGCTGAATTTTGTGTATTAGTTGTTCACATTATGTTTGTAAAGTGACCTAAATCAGAACAAATTACTCTCCAGGACTGACCTGCATGCAGAAAATTGCACTGATCCAGTTGGCACACTCATTCAGCAAACACAGCCATTCTCTGTCCTTCCATAGGACCAATAGACTACTTTAACTTTCCTTTAAAATGAGCATTGCCTACAGCTACTTTAAAGGGCACATATTATACAACACTCAGTTTAGTTATTATTGGTCTATGGACCATACAAAGCATGGTCGTGAATTTCTTTGCACAGAATCACTCACAAAAAGAGATCTCACCAGCTTCATTCTTCAGAGTTTCAGGACCTTTCAAAAAGAGGGCCCAGTATCATGTCAAACTGGGCAAATTTGCATCGAACCACCCCTCATCTGTAGAGACCCCACCCACTAGATTAAGTGAAGAGCTGCCATTTTGTCTGCTAGGTTTACGAGCGCGGATAAGCAGAGGGCTATGGCTACAGGCATAGGCAAGTCACACATGAAGTATTGTGTTGTTGCTGCAAAGAACAGCACAAATCCCTACACTTTCTCCCAGAAAAAGAAAACCAATGAACTGCGTGGCTCCATTTGCGTGGCCATGTTCTGGCAACAATCGGTTTCGTTCCACCATAAGCTACACCATAAGCTACTGTCTGTGACAAGTCAACAGATGAGGGAAATTTAAGTACTTTCAAATAATGACTTTTGTGTTTTTATTGAACACACAGGAATATCCCCCCTTTTATTCGGCCATTTTCACGTGTCAAACGAGAAGCGTAAGGAGTGGGTGGAGCATGGCATGGGTGGGGCGTGGCCAGCAACAGCTTATTTGCATGAAAGGGACAGTGCCCTGAAATGTCTCATTTTGAAAGGGACTGAAACTGTGAAGAATTAAACTGGTGAGATCTCTTTAACTGAGAGTGATTTTGTGCAAAGAACTTCATGAACAGTTATGTATAGCCTGTAGACCTATTATAACTTGTTTTTAAAAAAAGAGAATTTTGCATAATATATTCCCTTTAAATGTGGAGGATAAACTGTGGATGCTACATTTGAGCATGTTCAGCAGAGTTTACAGACGAGAGTGATTGTGGAATCTAATCAGCATGTTAAAAGACTTTTATTTTAAAGAATTTATTTATATTTATTCTGTCACGAAGAGGAATGGCAGCAAAGGGTACAAACACAGCGTGTGTGTGTTTATATGCAGCCATGGGGAAAAAAGGGAGCTTTTCCCTTTTTTCTGTTCACTGTTTGTACAGTTTGTGGCATTGTTTGTGACATTGTGTTTAATCTAGATTAATCTAGATTAAACATTTAAAATTAATCTAGATTAAGATGGCTCATTTGAATTCTGCCGAAGGTCTGAAAGTCTGAAAATGATCCCAAGCCATCTTAAATATATAGTCATTATTCTACTATTTTTAAATTATATATCCAAACATTTCAAACAAGATACCACTGAGCGCAGATACGTACATTACAAATAGAAACAAGACTATGAATTGAAATTAAAAATAATAAGTCTAGCTATTATTATTGAATTAAAATGATGTACTTGCTGCTGAAGCTGCTGTAGGTAGCAGGCGGGCATTAGGACCCAGGCGCTGCTTGTTAGTGAGTAGCAACCGGAGCCCGTTTAGTAATATTTCTGTCCTGTAGGAGGTGCTAGTGAGACGCTACTGAGACGCTACTGAGACGACAACCCACAAACATGGCAGCGCGCCTGTAAAATATACAAACAACTTCTAATTCAGCCAGCCTAGGACAGCCTAAATAAAAAAGTGCAGTTTGTACTCAGTTCAACAGGACAATATTATGAGTGTCCATAACTGTTCACTGCTTAACTTTACTTGTTTCCTTAAGTGAAAGCAAAGGTTTGGTGAAAAGTTTTCAGCCTCTATACACGCTAATTCCTTCCTACAACCCTGGGGGCTAAGCCCCCCTTGT
>JBBPDC010017488.1:0-13029 GCA_037974485.1 Hemigrammopetersius urotaenia | reverse complement strand
GTCAGGGATGAGAGTGAATCTGATTTGTTAATAGTGAGAGTGAATCTGATTCGTTAATAGTGAGAGTGAATCTGATTGGTCAGGGATGAGAGTGAATCTGATTTGTTAATAGTGAGAGTGAATCTGATTCGTTAATAGTGAGAGTGAATCTGATTCGTTAATAGTGAGAGTGAATCTGATTTGTTAATAGTGAGAGTGAATCTGATTCGTTAATAGTGAGGGTGAATCTGATTTAGTCAGGGAAGAGAGTGAATCTGATTGGTCTGATTACTCACAAGGTTCCGCCCAGTAATTTGGAGTTGAGAGTGATGATGATGGAGCCGAACCAGACGATGACAAAAACTTCAGCAAACTGTGGCCCTCCGTCATCCTTACTGTCTACTGATCCACCCTGCAGCATCCTTACACACACAAACACACACCGAAAAACCAATTTAAACTGAAGATCACTCTTTAATACCCTTTACTCTTCATGTATTCAACACAAACTTAAACACTAACTACGACATGCAGTATAAACAAGTCCTCACCTACAGGCTACTGCACGTTCACTGAAGCAGCTGTCTGTTTACATGCTTGTTCAGCTGAAAATCAGGGATACTGTGTGTGTGTGGTTGATTTAGCCTCATAGCTACTGTTGGTTTCCTAAACTTGTGCAGCGTTTATGGTAGATGTGCATAAATGCATGTGGTGAACAATCATGTATGAGACTGTGTGTGTTTCCATGTGAATCACTCACAGTGCCAGGGTGACACACAGCAGTAAAGGTCCCCACAGATCCCCTAAGGAGAGAGACACACATGCACATGAGAGGTCAGATAACGCATGGTTTAAAGTACACAAACATTCGTTTGATCAATGAACTAAACTTTAATATGAGTATGTGAGGAAAGAAACTGATCAGTGTGATCGATTACTCACAGTCCCGGAGGAGAGCAGAGCTTTTCTTTGGGTACAGCACATGGACAAACTTCTGACCCACTGCCTTCAAATCCCTCAGCTGCAACACACACACAAACACACACAAGTTATTAATGCATCGCATGACGCCTGAGGTGAGTATAGAGAAGCTTTTGGCCATAAATATAAACCCATTCATGGTGGAGGGATACATGCAGGCCATCTCAGAAGACACGTGAAGCCTCACTGCTGGGTTTGGAGAGTAAATAAAATAACTGTAATTGCGTCTGAGCTGTCTGGTTCTATTTACCAACACTTAAAAAAAAAAAAACGAGACTCTACAATGAACTCGTTCACAAAAGGCCACAGAATCTGTCTGTTTACACACACTGGATTATGGGTTCAGTCAAGATCTGTACAGCAGTGCAGTAATGTGTTTCTCCAACTTTTGACCTATAAGTGCTGGGTTAGTCTGCCGCACCCCCACCCACTGGCTAAGAGAAGCGGCTCAAGAGAATAACAGAATGAACGAATGAAAGTAGAGATGAAGACAACAGTAACCACTACAGTAACCTTCAGAGCTGGAGTATTTTATGATGTATGTTTCTGTGGCAACACTCCTTCACTCCCTGTTCCAATGAAATGGTGTGCATGTTAATACCTTAGTGCACTAACTATACTATTAAAATCAGTACACAGTGTACACTTAACAATATCAGCTTTAGAGCGTGGAATTGGGACGCACTCAGAGATAAAAGGCTAGCTAGTCATTTAGGTGATTAATGCCAGTGAAATGTTTTTAGAAATCCATATAAACCATCAAAGACTGAAATATCTTATTGGCCCACTCATTGGAGCCAGATTTATAATCCACAGAAGTTGTTCCACTGGAGATGGAACAAGAACGTGTGTTAAAAGAAAGTACAATAAAAATGTAAAATGTAAAATATCATCCCTGCTCTCTAGGTAAAGCTGGGCAAAAGCATCAAGTCACACATGTCAGCCTTGAACAGAAGGACAACAGTCATTTTGTAGTTCACAAACATTTCATCCGCACCGTCAACTCCTTTCTGATCACGAGAGATTGCTGCATAATCAGGGTTTAAAAACTGCCCAGTGTACAAATCCTGATCTTACAAGAGCTTTTTATTAAAAATGAATGCTAATAGCTCCCCCTTGTGGAGAACCCACAGACTGCATAGATAAGCTTCATGGTGCCCCACAGATTTTCTGTTCATCACTGAAATTCAGGACCAATTACTAAGCCGACTCATCGAGGATGTAATTTTCGAGGTATGGTGGATGACAGTGTTCATAACCGCCCTATAAACCGCTGGTTACTGTGTATGAGATTTAGGCCGCGCTGTTTTTGTTGCTGTGGGAAACTCACAATAGTGTCCTTCACAGGCTCGTCCAGTGTTGAAATCTCATCATCGGCACTCCGCGAGCTCAGCGGCACTGCGATATCTCCTTCAACTGGAATATCCTCCGCAATCGACACGTCAGACAAACCTGCAAACTGAACACACATACACATACACACAAGTCACACTCTGTCAGAGTACATTTATCCTCAGCATGTTTCAGGATCATCAGAGCGCCCTCCTTGGCCAGAAGAAAAGCTTTTAAACAGACAGTTTTCTTTTTTAAATGCTTGATAAAAGCTCCACTGAAGCGCTTTTGGCCCCAGAAGTGCTTTAAACATCTGAAAAGTGTCAGCGTTAACATCAGAACAAGCAAAAAAAAAGTGTGGACTTTTATCAGTTCTGCAGTTTTCCAAGAGATAAAAAGCTTCTTGGTGTCAAATGATTTCAAAATTGACAAAAAATGTTTTATTTAAAACCTTCTATAAACGTAGTAAAAGTGAAATATTACAAGCTATGCATTTGTTTTCAGATCGTGACAAGAAATATAGTGTGCAAAAGTCTTGAGCCACTCCTCATTTCTTTAGATTTTACTTTGAATCACTTTGTTGGTGCAAAACTATTATTTTACACAGAGTAGATTACATTTTAAAAATGGGAAATGTCTTACTGGGGCTGGCTGTTAAGTGCCTAAAGGTGCCTAGACAAAGGTGTTCCAACCACTCAGCAAAAAAAATTTATTTATGCCCACCTCTTATACACACACACACACACACACACACACACACACACACACACACACACACACACACACACACACATATATATATATATATATATACACACACACATATATATATATGTGTTATTTACTGTTTGTACTGTGCTCCCTTGTGCTGTCTTATGCAGGCTTACCTAATTTCTGGGTAAGAAGTGTAATGTTGTAATGTCTGTTTGTTGTCTTGCATGCACTTGTCTGCACATTAAGCCTCTGGAGACACGCAATTTCATTCAGCTATGCATCCGTTGTACTTCTGTATGGTATGAATGACAGCAAAGACCAACACAAATGCTTAAAACTAGAATCACAACACCTTCAGGTTCTCCTCCCTTTCTTATCTGCTCACCATCAGTGATGTAATAACTGTGTTATTTCAGGTTACCACCGTACTGAACAACTGAAATGAACAGTTGTTACATCTTGAGAATGTGTGTTTACTTTTTTAATTCATTGCTGTGTCCTGTTAAGCCATTGCTAGGAGGATTAGGGATCACTCAAACAATAATGTATAGAATCTGGCTTACAATTACTTGAGCCAGGTTCTATTTATAGACCAAATTACTTCAACTTTGTATGAACATCGTCAGTTTCTTTACTTTCAAAGTCAGGAATGGCTCTAAACCAATACAATGTTTCATGTAGAAACCTATTAATTTGCTCATTTTTGTTTAAAAGAACAGCAACAAAACCTGCCGAATTTAGCTTAGTTGCAGACGTTCTCAGATCGTAACTGACTACAGGAACATGAGTGTTGACGGATCTCCTCCTGTACTTGATACTACTGGATCCTGTTAACACTTTGCTAGTCTGCTCTTCTGTGGCGAGAGCACAAGATCTGCACGTTCAGAGAATTTAAAGTGTAAAGCAGTTATCAAAGGCGGTCAGCAGCAGCCACGAATGTTCCTCAGGCGGTTTGTGGGTAGATTTCAGCTCCAGCAACTGCACCTTTTTCAGTAGTGATGAGCCTGATCCTCCCAGCTATGGCTTAACAGGACATAAAGCAATGAATTAATAAAGTAAACATGTTCTCTAGCTGTAATAAATAGTACTGACGCTCCCAACTGTTCATTTCAGTTGTGCAATATGGTGGTAACCTGAAACAACACTGTTATTACATCACTGTGAAGCTTGATGGTGTGCAGACAAGAAGGGGGGGAGAAACTGAAGGTGTCATTATTTATTCGTACTGACCTCCCTTAAATTACACAACACACACAAGTGAGCCTGATCTAATCTATCAGGAACAAAGTGCATCTGGTCTAAAGTAAACCCAACTTTCTGAAAGAGAAACGAGGTGAAAAAGCACTAATCTGCTATTATCCCTGACTTTTATACAGTATGTATATCCAATATAGAGTCGGAACTAGAAGAACTACAGTTAATTGTGAATGCAAATGATAGGTCTGTGTTGATGATTAATAACCAATAACAGACTTTAGGTCTTAAAGTAAAGTGGCCCCATACAATCATGCATGAACACAGCACAGCACAGCACATAGTGTGAACAGTGTGAAATTCTTTCTCAAGCTATGATGCAGTGCTACAAAACACTGCAATAATGTGACAAATAAGGTCTGAAATGCCTTGTGGCAGCTGGTGGTCTGGTGGTTAGGGAGTTGCCCCTGTGGTCAGGTGGTTGTTAGTTTGAATCCCAGGGGTGTTTATGGTACCATTGAGGTCCCCCTGACAAAGCTACAGTCCCCACACAACGTTCCCCAAATGCCCCTTGCTGGTGACATTCCACTGCTTCGCTTGGTGAATGGGCTAAATGCAGAGAAAGCACATGTGACATGGAGGAGTCACTTTACTTTAACTTTACACTATACAGACTGGGATACACCTCTTAGTTATTTCATTCAAATGTTTCAATCATGCTTGTTGCCACAAGTGCATAAAATCAAGCATAGCAAGACATTTTGGACAATGCCATGCTTCCCACTTTGTGGAACAGACTTTGTATACAGACCCTTCTGTATACATTTAATTGTAGCCTAGCTTCAGTACAGAACCAGTGTGGTTCAAGAACAATAACCAGAAGAAGGACAGGAATCAAAACCAGGATAAAGACCAAGACCAGAAGCAGGACAAGAAGCAGGACAAGAACAAGAAGCAGGACACGCCTAAGAAGCTGGAAAAGAAGCAGGACAAGAACAATAATCAGAAGAAGGACAAGAATCAGAACCAGGATCAGAACCAAGACCAGCAGCAGGACAAAAACCAGAAACAGGACAAGAACAAGAACCAGGACAAGTCCAAACAAGTGTCCAGAAGCTTCTTACAGTAGGATCCCTGAACTCAGGTCGGGTTTATCTGTACGTGTTCATAAAGTCCGGACTTCAGCTGCAGTTCTCAACCGACTCACTGGACTTTGCCGTTCCACCTTCAACAGTGCAGTGGTAACAGTATGGCATGTATGAGAGCTCCACCGTGACAGCTGGGAGATTTAAGGTGGAACAGAGAGGACTGAAGTAAGAATCTCCTCTGGGAGACTCCAGGCTCTGTAAACACTGACATTTTCCTCTTACAGAGAGACACAGAGCCTCCCGCCATAAAACAGGACCCCTTCCTGAATAAATGCACGTGTAAATGGTCGACCTGTGTGGTTTAAACACACTTTCTTTGAAAAAATCTGTATAAAAAGAGAGTTTGTTTCTCACCAGCGGTTTATTTACGTCCTCCACTTCCGCCATGTTTCCCAGACAACACGGACGTGAGGAGTCATCGCCACTGCTGACGTGCCCAAAACCAGCACGACACACAACCCCATCACACCTGCGCAAGATCTGCGCATATTCTTCTTCTTCTTCTTCTTCTTCTTCTACTTCTTCTTCTGCTTCTTCTTCTTTTTTACTATAACAAAATAAGAAGAGATTGTTTAATAGTTAATTAAATAAATGTGTTATATTATTTATTATAAAATTACACAATTTCATAACGCGTTATTATTATTATTATTATTATTCACTGTTTAAAATATTTAGTTTTATTATTTGAAATATTGTTATATATAGAAAGTTTTAAAAGGTAAAGTTTTAAAATGCATAATCATAATAGTAACATCAATGCCAAAATCAACAAAGTTGAAGAACTTTATGGTAAAGTATGAGTAACTCTGAATTAAATTCTGTTTTCTTTGGGGACTATTTTGCCTCATGATTCACAACACGTATCCCTCTACCATAAATGGGTTTAGGTAAAATGGGTTTAAATCTTCTCACAACTCTGGTAAAACAACATCTCAGACATCAGAATCCTTCATAACTATTGGAAAAACTTTCAGTGAAGGGCTTTTAGAGACAGGTGTCTGGTTCCATTCACCACCATTGGGAACACTTTTGACTCAATAAGTTTCTCAAGAATGGAGTGTTTCATACCAAAACTACCAGAACCACCCACTTTATATCTGAAACAATTATTTATGGGGAAATTTGAAGGTATGTGGACTTGTCCTTTAAAGGGTCTCCACACCCATGCCCCTATGCCACAATGGAGCTCTGTCCCCTTGATCCTGGGCCCTGTCTCTTTAAGGCTGCTCCTGGAGGAGGGCCCTGTCTTCCCTCCTGCGTCTGACCATCCTCCAGTCCTCCTACAAACGAAAAGTGAGGATCTCACTCAGCAGGGCGAGGATTTGGCTTGAACAAGTGCATTATTTTTTCCCTTCCACCCCATTTGCTGTTGGATTATTGAAGTCCCTCCTGTACACGACTGGACCCCCATTCTGCTTTGGGACCTTTTTTGCATTGTTGGGTGGTCGGCTGATAGACGAAGTGGTGGATCTGATCTTCCTGCAGTCAAGGTGGAGAAACTTTGCAGGGACCACACTTTTCTGAGTCAGGGGTCGCTTTTTCAAGACTTTTTTTGTCCCACAGAAAAAAGGGGGCGTTACGTCACTCTGTGGGTTTTACTATCGAAGCCTCCCCTCTGCTTTATGCTCGCACGTCATCTATAGAAGTATCGATCCGTATCGATCAGGAGCATTATCTACAGTGTGTTGCAGCTTCTGGAGGGCACGATAAGGGGGAGGGGGGTTATAACAATAACAACAATAATAATAATAGTGATAATAATAATAATAACAAAAGAAAGTGTCAAGATGGGACATCATCCCCTGGAGTTCAGCGACTGCTACTCGGACAGTCCGGATTTCAGAGAAAGGCTCAAATGCTACGAACAGGAGCTGGAAAAGACCAGCAAGTTCCTCAAGGACGTCATTAAGGACGGGAACAACGTCATACACGCCATAAGAGGTAAACAATCCAGAGGTTTTTCCCAGAAAAAAGCCCCCTAAAAAGGGGCGCCTACTCTTTCTATTTTCCCACCCGTTTTCACACAAATAGCGCCTGCTCACTCTGCGATTGGCTAGCTTCCCATGACTGTTTTGCGCTTTTGGCCAATCCTAGCGCAGCAAAGGGCTACTAGTAGCCAATCCCAACGCAAGATGGGCGGGCTTGGGACAAAAACGGGTGGGAAAAGACAAACCGGCATTGCAGACCAAAAAAACACATATTCTGGCTTGGGCTTCTTTTTTATGATGAAAACAAGATGCAGGTCAAACCTCAGCGCAGTTTAATAGCACTGCAGTGCGTATAAATGGACTGTAACACTTTCCCCTCCGCGCATGCTTTCACTTGGCTGTGAAATAATAGTGGGATTAAGAGGTGGATTATGAATGGCATGGCCCTGGCTGGGTCTGTGCCTGCAGGGCAGTTGGGGCAGATGGTGTACGGTTATTGTTGATGGGCTGCGTGCTGTGACAGCCTGCATTCTCACACCTGCCTGTAACTGCTCCAGCCGTGTATTTATGATGGAATAAACAGTTACACACCGCCACAGAAGACTCTGTGGGGTGAAGTGGTTGGAATATGAGAGCCTGATTGCCAACCTGACCTCACCCTTGCTTTAAAGTGACAGTCTGGTGAAAATCTCAAACACAGTGCATCAACCAAGACATGTCTAGTGTCTAATGCTTGCTTTTTGGCTTTATATTGAAGTCAAGTAGGTTTATTGTCATTGCAGCCATATACACGGTGCACAGTGAAACAAAACAACATGCCTCCAGGGCCATGGTGTCTTACAAACAACAAAACAGATCCACAAATAACAAAAACAGACCGCCACAAGACAAGACAAATTACACAGAGTGCAAAGAGAGAGCTGGATAGAGTGCAAGAAAAACAAACATCAAGACGACAGGACAAGTGCAGTATTCCAGCAGTGGAGATTAAGAGACTACTGTAATGTAGGCCTTTCAGTATTAAATCATTAGATGATTAATCTCAAATAGATTTGCTTATTGGGTTTCTGGCACCGCTGTCAATAGAAATGGACAATTTTCAGGCTTTAAAGGGACCATATAATTGAAAACGTTTCTGTGAAAGTTTAATCTAGTACACTGTGTTACTACAGCCAGTTCTAGACTAAAGAGGCAAAATTTGGACGACAGACGATGGACTGCATTTGAGGTCAGTGGAAAAGTTTTTAGATCACATATTAAATGAATGAGGTCGTAGTGGTTTAATGGTTTTAGTGTGAGTAAAGATATTCCTAGATCAAAACACACAATAAGGGAATTAAAACTGTCCTAGAGAGACAGAGATGTAGGTCTGTCAACCACATACACACACACACACACACACACACACACACACACACACACACACACATTCTCACACAAACACATAAGTCACATGTGTTGAGTAGGAAGAGTGCTACAACAGTTTTGTACCACCCAGATAAAACACACACTTCCTTTCTCACCCTCAACACACTCCAGCAGAGCCACTGACCTGCTCTAAAGGGTGGTTTCAGAGGTTTGTGGTGTTTCTATAGAAGTCCAGGCGCCGGTTATGATGTGGTTTGGTTGGGTTTTCAAGCATCAGATGTCGCCTTTATTATTATAACTTTATTATTATAACTATTACCCAATTAAAAAAGTGAATAGATAACACAGGTCAACAGGTCAAAATCATCAGAGATAAGTTTATGTGGGCTTTCTAGTGTTTTTCATACTGATTTCAAATTTGTGTTTAGTTTTTCCAGCACATACAGTTTTTGTGATGAAGATTATATAGGTTATATATTGCACGATAGTTGGTATAGTTAGCAAATAATAATTATATGCTTAGCAGTCTAAGCACCTCTTTGGGAATCAAACCCACAGCTTCCTGATCGCAGGATGAATGACCTAAACACTAGGCTACCAACTGCCCCTACCAACTGTGTAATTACTTTGTAACTGCTGTGTAATAGCTGCATTATTAAGTTTACCAAAAGGATTACAGTGAATTATAAACTAGATGATTGGCGTACTATTATCGTTATCGTCGTTGTTGTTATTTGGGCCCCTTGAATTGTTGTTTACAGGCAAGTAGCGTATTTGTTTATTTGTTGCTTTATTTTTCAAATAGGTGGAAATGAAGATATGAAGAAAATAGTTGTTGTGATGAAAATCCTCCTGAGCCCAGTGGAGCAACAGAGCTATCGTTTGCAAATCTTTATTAAAATATTGGCTTCGGTGAAAAGGAGGTCTGAAATATGTAAATGAGGCCTTTCATAAATCACAGAGAGTTTAGTGTGTGCCGCGAGCGTACAGAGCGGCCTCAGACGTTCCAACCGAGTTCCTGTGGGTGTTCTGGTAATGGAAATAGTTTTTGTTAAAACAATGCCGGCCAGTCTGGAGCCACACTATTGTGTTAGCAGTGTGTAGATGAGTCTGAGAATAAAAAACATCTGATTAAATATGGTGGGTTATAGGCATCCCTTAATGTTTACTTTCTGGGTAAACATGTAGCAGCGTTAAACTCACCCCCACACGGGGAAGCTGTACTATTGGGGATCTTACACTACCTACCGTCCTATCACAGCCAATTAGAACAAAGCTCATTTACATATATCAGTCTTGAAGGCACAGTAACTGTTTCATTCCTTGGTGTAAAGAGATGATCTGAACAGTGTAGCCATTACTTATTAAAAGGCAAGAAAAGTAGAATATAAGGAGGTGCTCACAGACTTTGTACCATAACAAGCTAATCTGTGCTAATCCATGCTAATAATCACTGTTTCAGGTGTTCAGTAACTGGTTCCACAGCTGGTGATACAGTGCTAAGCCCCCTGTCTGCAGTGAGTTAGAGAGGCTAAGTCTTTCAAGGCAGTGGTGGTTTCACAGTTGCTTAACTGCGACACGTGCCATGTTTCGGTGATTGTGATTATTTCCTCTTTGTGGATTGTGTGATGTTGAAGTGCCGGTTTTAGTCAGCAGAACCAAATTCCAGGGCCGGGTTGCAGAGGCGGAAAGAGGAAGACAAGAATTTCCCCTTTTCTCACAAACAAGCATCCTCATTTACTCAATAGTGGAGCGATAAAGCATCAAAAACGGAGGTGTAAAACTGTGTTCATTCAAACTGACATTAAAATGTCTATGAGATACAAAAAATGTTTAAAGCTGTATTTAATTAATGCAAATATTTGTCCAAACTTCTTTGGAGGAGTGTTCAAGCTCAGTCAAAATGGATAATTACCAATGGTGGACTGCAAAGTTTTTCTGTAGATTTTCATTACAGTTCAAGGCCCTGACTAGCCCACACAAGGACATTCACCCTTTTCTCCTTCAGCCATAGTGTGTTCTGTTTTGTGGTGTGCTTTGGGCCATTGTCATGTTGGAAGGTAAACCTTCTTCCCATTGACAACTTTCTGGCAAAGGGCTGCTGGCTGTCCTCAATAATTTGACTGCATTTTCCCCCCTCAAATTCTTGAGGACAGCCAAACAACAGGATGCTGCCACCACCATGCTTCACTGCAGTTATGGTGTTCTTTGGATGATGAGCTCTACTGGCTTTCCACCTGATGTATTATTTGTTGTTGTGACCAAATAGTTCAGATTCTTTGCACTTGGCCTCAGAATCTTCAAGGTGCGGTTTGTCAGAGCTCAGTTGAGACTGAATATGAGGAGTGGCCTATTTCTTGCAGGCCTTTATTCTTGAGAACTGTTGGTAGTGCCTTGCCACCCATATTTTATTATTTGCTTTCGCTTGCACTACCAAGTACTTGGAATAGCTGTTTTAAGGCTGAACTAATAAACAATTTCAGTTGGTCAACGGTGGAAGCCAATTAGCTTGGTGTTAAATGGAGAAGGTGACTATTTACCCCTGAATGAGTTTACAAAGGTTTATGATTCTTGTCATGTCTTCCACTGTGCATTGAGTAAACAAAGTGTCTTCATTTCAGGGTGCGAAGCAACAAGATGTGTACATTTTGAAGGGAGTGATTCTTTTCTATACACTCTGTAATGGCCTGTTGCAGTTTTATGTTTTCAATATGTTGAACTCAACAAAATAAAATAGACTGAAATTGGCATATAAATGTCATATTTGAGTGTGTTCTCTGTAGAGGTTGTATACTTATAAACACATCCTTTCACTGGGGTTGTTTAAACCTTTGCAGTGGGGTGTGTGAGTGTGTTTTTATATGACTGTGCACTTGTGTGCATGTGTCAATGCAACAGTCTTTGATTGTCCAGATGAAGCCAGTGGTCAATTGACAGATCACATATTGTCTGAGCTCCTTGACTGAGGTTTCTCATTGCTTTCTGTTCCACTTTTCACTCTTCTGTGATCACTCCTTCACACCACCGACACCGCTGCCCTTTCTTTGGAACATGAAACTAAGAGATGCCAAAGTCACTTCCTCTCTATCATGCTGCTGCTGCACTTCAGAGCTTCTGCAACCCCCATGGTGGTGCAGACAGTTTACAGCTCTCTTATTTAGGCACTCAGACTGGAAAAAAAAACCTTGACAGTATGATGTTAATGGCAAAAAGCCAGTTCTAAAGTTTCTTTCACGTATTACTTATAATAACTGTAATTACTTCTCAAAAATGGTGTATTTTATGGAGTTATTCGATATTACACCTTTAACTGTTGCTGTTTTACAGCGATCGGGTGTTAGGGAGGGTGTTAGTGTATTTTCTTGTAGTTTCTATGGCGAGATCAGTCTCTGCGATTAAGATCACAGGAAAGAAAGAAGACCTCAGTTGACTCCTTCCACTTAAAAAAGTAGGTCCTCCTGCTGAAGTTCCGGATGGAGGCGTAAAAGTGCAGCAGTTTAGAGCTCAGCTTCTTCATTTTGCATCACATTTCCCTGAATGTGTCTTTTATTCAGTCTCTAAAGCATAAAGTGGAAACTCTAGTTTGTTGAATGTTAAACTTGGCATTCCACCTTCACAGTTGACAAAACAGGTGTGAAACGATCTTAATAAAGTTCTCTAAGGGCTTCACTTTCTGTTCTGGACTCTAGAACATCACTAACGCTAAGCTGCACCGAAGAGACAGCCGTTACTTAGCAACCAGTGGTCAGTGAAGTGATGCACTGTGACAAGACAGTGGTATCCCTACTAACAACACTGGGAGAGCCTTGACCAATCAGCTCATGCTGGGTGGGTTGCGGTGGCCTAGTGGGTAGGATCTTTGCCTCTGGAACAAAAGGTCATGGGTTCAAATCCTACCTTCTCATACCACCACTCGGCCCCTGAGCAAAACCCTTAACCACAAGTTGCTCCAGGGAGACCGCCCCCTGTAGTCATGGAATGGAAGTCGCTTTGGATAAAAACGTCTGCTAAATGCCGTAAATGTGGAATGAAAACAAATAATAATTTTTTGAACAGATTCCATTGATATGTGCTAGGGTTGAACGTTTCACCCAGTGCCACAGAGAAGAGGGCAAAAAACATCACTGGGCAGTTTCTTCATCTTCTGTGCAGCTGGCACAAGCTGTGGAAGCTGAACTCAACAGCTATCTGCTGTTCCCCACCATAAACAGTGAAGCCGACCCTCTGGCTTGGTGGAAACTCCACCAGCACAGCTACTCACTGCTGAGTAAACTAGCCAGGAAGTATCTCTGCATACCTGCAACGAGTTCACCTTCAGAGAGAATTTTTAGCACGTCAGGAAATATTGTAACATGCCAACGCACATGTTTCAAGCCTAGCAA
>JBBPDC010017462.1:0-13030 GCA_037974485.1 Hemigrammopetersius urotaenia | reverse complement strand
TATGTGTGTGTGTGTGTGTATGTGTGTTAGTGTGTGTAATCAGTGGACTCCTTGCTCCGTAACTCCACTCCATGTTTGGGCAGAAACATGCATGACGTATTGCAGACGCGCTGGCCAATCATAGCGTCGCCCGTCTGTGATCCTGAACTCTGATTGGCTGAGAGGCTCGGCGGTGCGTTGGCCTCCTCTGGCCGGGCGGCTCGGCTCAGAAAGCGGAGGCTCAGTGGGAGAGCACCCTGGGGGTCTGGAGCTCGTGAGAGGGGACTCGCACCGTGGACTGGGTCACCTCTGCAGAAATAACGAAGGAGAAACAAAGGCACTATTTTGGTGCGAACACTTGCCCCCTCCACCCTTTATTCTTCTACTTATTTTTTTTCCCACATTGGATCCCACCATGCCGGTGTTCCACACCAAGACCATAGAGAGTATCCTGGAGCCCGTGGCTCAGCAGATATCCCACCTGGTCATCATGCACGAGGAGGGAGAAGTTGATGGCAAGGCGATCCCTGATCTCACCGCCCCCGTGGCTGCCGTGCAGGCGGCCGTCAGCAACCTCGTTCGGGTGAGAGAGTCTCTGCCTCAAACCTGCATCGTGACCGGTCACTTTCACTCATGCAGAAACGTGTAGAAGAAACTTTTTGATCGTTTGACACCCTCTCGTTGTCCTGGAGTAGGTCATGTGTGGTGCGTCATGAGTTATTCCACGAGTTAAACATCAGGGACGGTCAGGGAGTACACCTGTCTCCTGCCATGCCCTTGTTCAATTAACTGAGGTGGGAGCTGCTGTCAAAGGGGGTGGTCCCTACCTGACCATACGACTGCATATGTTGTGGGACAGAGCCTAGAAGAGAGTTTGGTGTCAGGTTTCAGGACAGGCATACTGTCAGGGCTTTACTTTTGTTTGGAGAGGGCACCTGTCTCCTTGCCATGCACTGCTTCATTTAACAATGATGGAAGCTGCTGTTAAATGGGTGGTCTCTACTTGAATCTACACCTGGATATCTCTAGATGTGGGACAGACCCTGGTAGAGACAGTGTTTGGTGTCAGACTGCAGGACTTTACATTTGCTTGTAGTGAACAACAATAGCTGAGGGACTCCCAGTGAAAGTCAGGGAGTACACCTGTCTCCTTGCAATGCACTGCTTCATTTAACAGTGATGGGAGCATGACAAAATGAGTATCTTTTTAAAACGCTGGTCTATGCCTGACTAAATGACCTGCATATGTTGCGGGACAGAGCCTGGCAGAGACAGTGTTTGGTGTCGGAGTGCAGGATAGACATACTGTCAGGGCTTTACTTTTGTTTGGAGTGGACGACAATAGCTGAGGGGATCCCAGGGATTCACTCTGTATACAGAGAAAAGCGATACCAGCTTTACATGCCCTGCAGTGCTGTTTGCTGTGTTTAGCCCCATTAAGGGCATCTGTTGGCCTGGTGATTAGGGAGTTGCCCCTGCAATCCAAAGGTTGTGGGCTCAAATCCCAGGACTGCTTGTGGCACCACTGAGTTACCCCTGAACAAGATAACTTCCCCTCACTCTGCTCCCCGGTGCTGCATCACTGGCCTGCTGCTTCACTTGGTGAATGGGTTAAATGTGTTAAATGGTTTAAATGGGTTAAATACAGAGAAAGAATTTCACATTGTTCACACTGTGCTGTGGTGTGTTCATGCATGATACATCATACAGGACGACTTTACTTGTCTTTGCTTATTTTACTGTAAATAGATCCCTGATCCCAGAGTGAGTGGAATAGGTGGGGGGCGGGGCAGGTTGAAGGAACATACGATGGGATGGAGTTTCTAGTTGGAGTTTCAACTTGTCTTGTGTCTATGTGTGTTTGTACAGTCATAGCATTTTTCTGATTCTGATTCTGAAACAGCCGCGGTCGCATTTCTGAAAAGTGCTGTCATGATGTCATAGTGTTAGAAAGTGATGCTGTTCTACAGGATGTGCTCAGCACAGGTACTGTGACTCTTGCGGGAAAAGGCCTAACCAGAGTCTGTCTCATCTGTTCCCAGTGCTGGTATCCAGTTTCTTTGGTTAAAGAAAGTTCAAAAACAAAATCATTAATCCCACAAACATCAGGGCGTCTTTTCTTTATTTGCTCTTTGTGTCCACAGCAACAAGACACGCTCTAGTTGGTATGCTCTCCTTTCTCTGTCAACACACTGAGACTTTTTGTGACCATTTCTGCATAAAGGAGTGAACTGCTGTTGAAACAGCTAACCCTGCCTCGCCTGTATTAAGCACTGAATGTGTTCATTTTTGGGTTCAATGTCTAAGAGTTTGGGTTCTTTATATACACAATGCATTTGAAATTTTTATTTTATCATGAGACATGGGATCCTATTCAGCTGCTGATGGTGGTCCTTCTCTACATTTCTGTGTAGTCTACAAGCTATACACACATATCAGCTTCATTTGGTTCTTAAATTTAGGCCTCTTGGCTCCGAGTTGATGACAGAAAGTTTGTCCAGTGGAGTTTGAGCATGAAAGAATGATTTTAGATGGTTATCAGGTGAAGTATATCAAGTATAAGTAGCACATTTTAAAGCTCTGTATTGCAATCAGGTTTCAGCATCAGTACTGAGAAAGAAAAAGCTTTGTGCCATCTCTAATGTGTGTGCTTGGAGCACTTACAGCTATGAAACCTGAGTTACACTGAGTTAAATGTTGGCTACCTAAGAAAGCATTTAAGCACCGTAAATGCAGTATGAAATTGCAAGGCTTTTTAGTGGCACAGGTGTGAAGATCTAATGCTGAGAGAGAGGAGAGCGAGAGAGCTCAGTTCTCAGAGGGGTAAAGGATGGCAGGGTCCTTCTCTCTCCCACTGGTAACTCCCACCCCAGCTGGTGTGGAATCTGGAGTCTTGTGATGGACGATTTCCCCTGAGCATGTATCAGATGCTCGACTGTGCAGCCTAGGCAGGTGTTGAGAACACATGCTTTGACAGGTATGATCAAAGAAGGTGTTTAGTATTGGTAACTAGAGGAGAGAACTTGAAAAAGGAATTGTTGGTCTACAACAAAGAGAATAGAAAAAAAGATTTACAAAATAGTCCAATATAGAAACATCATTGCCGTAATAGGTGAGTTGACTGGGCTGTCTCTCTATGAGCTGGGACAGGCTCCAGCACATCCCACATCATTGATTAAGGTTATGCAGCTCAGATAATGGATGGACGGATTGATAATAGGTGAAACTATGTGTTTTTTTTAAACACTGCAGGCCTTTTTTATTTTCTTAGAGCATAAAGGGGCCTAAAAAGTCAGATCATCAACATTGCTTGTGCTTTTTTCTGATGCAGCTCTGCATAAATACATTCCTAGATCATGACTGAAAACATGGACATTCTCTGAAGAATCTTTTTTCTCAGCCTCACATTTTAATGCTCCTTTAGGAAGACCTCCATGGTTCCATTATATTATCACATCTGGCCAAATACTGGCACACTGACCTGAGCCAGGGTTTGTGTTTGCTCTATTTTTCAAGATCACTTTCTCTGTATAAAAGAGTGAATGTAATACCAGATGCCACTGTTCTGTTTCTTTCAGTGTTGTGACTGCTCAGGTTTAACTGGCCCAGAGCAACTAGTTCTTATCGCTCCTTGGTGCTCTACAACAGCACAATTAGCTCCTGTCTGTAATGAAGTAACAAGGAGAAAATCTACTTAATTTAGGTGTGTAAGTCACGCAGAGGTAGCGGGCATTTTGAGGCAGGAATAAATAGGCCTGCTTGACTGGGAAGTAACACAGTCTCACAGTGACTTGTTGGAAAAGGTGGTCTGTGGTGCAGGGTAAGTGACTCCCTGCCTGGGAGAGAAAGTCTTAGGCGTCAGCGTCTTTATTGGAGACGCACCGTCTCCTCCCCCCTCCCGGGACACCTGTTCCAGCTGAAGTGCGCTGTGTAATGGCCAGGCATTTAAAAACGCTTTCTACCTGCTGGTAAATTTGAGCTGTTTAATTATTTGCCGGGTTTTCTTTGGCTTCTTCGGCAAACCTCAGTAAACAAATGCAAGAGGTGCAAAACTATGGACACTTTGAACACAAAACATTAACCCCAATTAAACCCCTCTTTACACCTTAGTCTCGATGGTTTTCTCCAGTTAATCCAATTGCTGTTTGTGAACAGGACAGGAAGTGCTCTTCATGACTTCGTAAAGACTTTTCAGAGCAACTGTATGACTCCTGTCCACACAGTCTTCTCCAAGTGTGCTTTTTATGGCTTAAGAAGAAGAGAGACCTAGAATCCAAGCAGGGCTCATGAATCCCGCGGTGTCTCTGTCTGCCTCCATTTCCAAGTCTGTCGACAAGGGGGTTGAGGGGGTGTGAAGATGCACACCCATCCCCCTTTTTGTCCAAAAGTGGTGCTTACATCATTGGCAGCTAAGCTGTCTGATTCACTTGGAGTCATTCCAGCAGGGCAAAACTATATCTGAGCTGTTGCCGGTTTGTTTTGAACTATTTGATTGAGTCACTCCGTACTTTTAACCCAGTCTTCAGCGTTTACACACTTTGTTGTCACTTTCAGTGACTAAAAGAGGAGCTTCACTGCTTAAGTGAGATAAAAATTGCAGAATGATCCATTTTTTTTTACCACATTACTCAATGCCACCCAAGTAACAGAGATTTTGAGTTGAAAACTAAATTTGAATGTTATTAAATATTTACTGCTATAAGACAACCCCCATAAAGAGTTTATGAATGGTTTATTAATTATTCATGGTTATTATTTAATAACCATGAATTCAAAACATGAAGAAGCAGATCTAGCCTATAAAGGAAATTGTCTTTAGAAAGCTGTACTACTTGATAAATATCTGACTGACTGATGGAGAAGACAAAGTAGGATCAGTAACCGGCTCAGTAATCCAAGACTTAACAGTATAGATGAATGTGTGCTCGGTATTTGCAAGCACCGGACACTTTTACCTTTTATTTATATGATATATCAATTCTTATCAATGATAATAATCACCAATTATTGTTTCTGATCATTTATTGTTCCTCATTAATAAACTTGATAAAGCTAATTTGAAATCATTAACTCTCCATAAAGGCAGCGGTAGTGTGAAGTGGATTCAGTTTATCAGTTTGCCTGTCCAGCATTTCCACAAAAGTGCAACCATGTCTTGGAATTTAATAACAAATAACAATGAATGAATCATTAATGATTAATAATAATTCTTTATTAATACCAAATATCAAGAGAAAGTTTGGTAGGATACACAAAACAAGAACAAAAGCAACAGCAGACATTATTTTCCAAAAGAGAGGCTGATTCCCGGTTTCAGAGCAGACGTTAACAAATCTGCTGTAAATCGGTAATAGATCATCACGCTTCCTGCGGGCTGGTATAGGTGATATGGTTCGGTTCATGCCCGCGGGATGTGTCTGTAGCCGTTAGCCTTCGACACATGCAGCTGGATTTCCGCCAAGCAGCCTGATGTGTCACCCTCTCCTCGCTAGTGATGATTCTGCTCTCGCTGTGGGGCTTCTGCTGCCCTGTGTAAAGCTGATTGTTCTCATTTCTCATTATATCTTTCACACTTAGGCATCAAAAATATTCTTCATTTGTTAAAATCCTTATTGCGTTATTTAACTGAGGGATTCCAACAGTAGATTTAAATAATGCTGCACAGAGGAAGAGGATAAGAGAACTGATGAGTGTTTTCCAGCACTAAAAGGGATTGATGGCTTAAAGTGGTCACCCGTAAGCTTCAGGAAAGAGCTGAAGGATGGGTATCGAGAACCCGTACTACACTGGTTTCTAACTGATCTTTACTGGGGTATAGATAAAGTCCTGGAGAAATGGTGCTGTTATTGGTATTTACACAACATTAATGCATTCTAACATAGCTGGCATTTTCAGAAGGTTGATGCTGGATTGGATCAGTGGGAGGGACGGGAGCAGCGCCCTGCACATCACCACACATTCGTTGACAAGACCTTTGTAATGATCACTCCACTCTTAATATGTAACAATATATTAACAATTTAGCTTGTTAATTAAAGTCAAAATAATGTATTTTTAGTATCAATAAGAGCATCAATATTGATTAGCAGTATCAGTATTTATATTGGGATCAGTAAAGTCCTAACAATATCCATCCCTTATCAGCCCCTAAGGTCCTTTGGTGTTTGATTAATATCGACTCTGAAAATTGTGCTGTTTGCCATTTGCAGGACACCTTGTCATGTGATGAACTGCTTTTATGAAAATGACCTTTTTAAACCGCGAGTGCCTGCTGGAACCTCATTAACTTTACATCTCCCAGAGCTCTTAACACCTCTCTCCATGTAATCACTTTTTATGACAAACGCATACACTGTTTAATCCATTCAGTTTTGCTCTAGTAACTGCACAGAATCAAACAGATGGATAAGTGTAACTGGGGCGCTGAGTACTCAGCCATAAATGATGTATTTGATCATTTCCAAATTATGGATCTTAATGAAGTTAATGACATGAAGAGTGCCCCACCCTTCCTGAGGGGAATGTTCAGGCTCAGATCACTGGTGATCACTGCAAACCCAGCTTGACTGGAGCTGATTTTTAGATCTGAGGATACAGTATCATAGGCCAGGCTTCATGCCTTCTGCATGTATAGGAAACACCTCGCCGTGAATAAAATGATGTGTGTATGTAGGGTTTTCAGTGCACGAGTGCTATCACAGACTACATTACATACAATATTATGGCTGCATTCACTGGCAAAATAACATTATCAGACCAGCTTTTGTGCAAAACAGAAGAATTTTCAATTTGTCACTTATGTCTGGTTTTTAGATTTACTCTCTTTTCCTTATCAATTCAAATCACTGATCCAGTCGGGTCAAATTAACAGGCACGGTATTGATTCACCTGTAGTGTGAACATATATTTAATTATTGAACTGCAGAATAGTAGAAGTGTGGAGCCAAAAATATGCTCAAGTGAAAGTAAAGAAATATCTCCTCCTATCACCAGTCGGAAAAATACCTTGTATCTTCGTACCTTATACAGTGCAGATTTTTCACAAGTTTCTCTTAGCACTGTGATAGAAACTTGAAACTTGAAACTTCTTTTCTTTTTTTGGAGTGACAAGGTTTTGCTATGATTAAAAAAGAAATGATTATCAGTTTTGGGTTTATTTTTTGGTTGTGTATGAGGCAGTGGTGCATGGTGTTGGTCTTTGCACAGAAATAAATGAATGTATTTGTGGGGAATTATGTTAATTTGGTTGCTAAAAAATAAATGATCATGGAAGTGTTTTAATTAAATGATTAAAATATGAAGGATCTCCACAAGTTGCCAAGAGAGAAAAAGGCCCAAATCATTGAATGCATACTATTATCTGCTCTTTTGTCTGTGTAAAGGTGGTGTGTGTACAGTTACAGTGGCCGTGTTGCTCTTACGTTTCCCTGGCTGAAACTGGCTGAGTGATGCTTAATGATACTTGACAGGAGCGCGATCGACTGGGGAAGGAGCAGCTGGTGACCTCGACTGCTCCCTCTGAATCCATTATCACAGTGCGGCGAGCGGCCAGCGTTAGATCAAACGGCCTCTCAGTGAGGCTACAACTGGCTAGCGCTCCAGCATGTGCATTTACATCAATTATGCATTCTAAACAATCAATGCATCATTGCCTTCTGTGTCACCCACTTTGAAGATGATTCTTCATTGCCAGAAACATTGACTCAAAAGTTGTCTGCATCGAGCTTGTAAGCAAAGCTGCGGGGAACCTTTTATGGGCCGCTTTTTATGTGAGGAGTCTTCCTTTAAAGGAAGTGTCGTGCGTCTGAGGGGAGCTTGGGGTAATCAGTGAGAAATGCTCTTTGCCGCTTGAGTGTAAACAGACGTTCTAGAGCTGAGAGCTACAGAGGAACAGCCCTTGTGAGGGAAACTACTGAAAGAGAACCCCCCTCTCAATGCTTTACTTTGTACAGTGACGACCTTCCGCAGGCACTTTCAGATTCTTCGCTTGGGGCGAGTATGGACACAGACATGACAAGCATTCATTCTGTACACACAAGAAGGCACTACAGGTGCTGCACGCACTGCTTTATACATGCCAGGGTTCAAAAGGTACAAAAGTCACACATAAACAAGGGCTAACTGTGGTCATCTGATGGAGCAGGTGTATTTGGGCATTCGTACTCCCATAGGTTAGACTTCCTTGGGATTATTCAGACTTCATTACTATCTTATTACTGCACTGAGCTTCATACTGACCTCTAAATTACAGGAAAAAGCTTGCAATCTTTTGACAAACTGATGCACTGTTTACAAAGAGCTATGCTGGCAAATGTGAAGGGTTAGTACAGTGTGTGGTGTGCAGTAATTGAGTTTATTGTGTTGGGGCTACAGAAGATTCTCTAGTTTGCAGCCTTTTCCTCCCTGTTAGCTGCTGTAAGCCCTGTGATGACTGTATGAATAGGCCTAGCCAAAATAACAGATAAAATAATGAATGCGTAGAATAACGTTGTAGCACTTCAGGCTACAGCACCATTTAACCATTTGATGCTAACGTTACCATTCAGAAAAGGAGAGTCTGAATAAATGGTTTTCTTATAGTTTAATCAGGACTTATTCCAATTGCAGACAAGAACAAATCCTCAGACTAGAAAACGTGTACAAAATGAACCGTATCCACACAGTTTCTTTCAAATAACTGCTAAGTACAACATTGCATTTCTTCAAATGAGACCATAGTCCTCACTACAAGATCGACATCACACTGAAACTCTGTTGAACTTGTAAGATGTGGTTGTAATCAGTCTTGGAAGCTCTTGGGCGAAGTTACCTGAGAGTGCCCATCCAAAATCAGATCATTACAGCCATGCCCCCGAGTTCAGTCCATTCTCTGTTCTGTGTTGTGTGTGATCATGGACTTACACACCCACTTGAGTGGGCTTTGTTGCAGTGAAAACAAATCACTTCATGTATGAGTGCTCACGGGCTGCAGTGCTGATTATCTGCTTTTCCGCTATGAGGGCAGAACAGGCATGGGTCACAATCTGGAGTGAGGCCTGAAACCAAGGCTACTGACCTGGTTGTTTAGCCACTGTCAGGCTGTCAGAGGTAGTGATCCTGTAACATCTCACCCCAGACTGGAGGTAACCACAGATTTTAAAAGGTCAAAATAGACTGACGTTATGTTACTTTCCCATTCACCGATTTGTGGGTAGTAGTGCTCTGTTGGAGTTGGAGTCGTAATTGCTGACTACACTACATCTGGCTCAGCTAGTCCATTAGCCAGAACCATTGCTGCATCTGGAGCCTTTAAGTGTCTTACATATACAGCTGTCCTCCAGCTGACCTGCCAAATGGCACATGGAGGTGGTATAAAACATGGTCGGGTCCTGTCACTGAGCCAGTCCTGATCTTAAACAGGAGAACTCGTCTGCTCCACTCATTACCAGAGCCTCACAAAAAAACCCAGACATTCACTGAGAGGAGATCAATCAACAAGAAGAGAATGCACCAGTGTGATTGCTGGATCATCACTTGCTTGTTTAGCTTCTTTGTTCCATGTTTTTTGTCACTGTGTCCCTGTGTATGAGCTGTGAAGGGTTAGTACAGTGTGTGGTGTGCAGTAATTGAGTTTATTGTGTTGGGGCTACAGAAGATTCTCTAGTTTGCAGCCTTTTCCTCCCTGTTAGCTGCTGTAAGCCCTGTGATGACTGTATGAATAGGCCTAGCTAAGGTGACAGAGGTTCTGTCCCACAGGCGGTGTGCACAGTCCCAGGGCACAGTGAACTAAGAATAGCCACCCGGAATGCAGTCGCTGGGTCCAGTGTCTCTGGGGATGGGTAAGGTGAAGGCCCCCTAAGCAGGGCCTTCCTGGGTCCCACTAGATTTTACTGCAGTGAACTAGAGAGTAGCATTGCAAAGCAAGGAGAAAATACTACTTCGCAGTTCTACAGCTACATATTGTGGTCATGCTGTGATTGAACACATTGTTGAATCCTTTATGTCACATGATAAAAGACCCTACAGAATGATGTTTGTTTTTTGTGTCTAGAGATATGACACTACTTTTTTGGGAATCTTGAAGATTGTCAGTTTCAGATACCAATCTGATACTTTTTCTTTAAAATGTTTATCATGGACTGGTTATTTTACTGCCACATACTGTGGTCATACAGTGTCTGTAAAACACATCATTGAATCATTTATGTCACATGACAAGAGATTAGCCTACATGTTTTTTTTTGTATATAGAGATATGATACTACGTTTGCCAATACTGATATGGGAACCTTGAGTATTGTCACAATCGGATACCAATCTGATATATTTTCTTTAAAACTATTCATGTTTATCATGGACTGATTTTAACAGAAGAACTTCACTGAAGTTGAACTTGTATATGTAGGCTATCATGTTCAGACTCCTCAAACACTCAACCTACTGCACAGAATAAAAGGCTGATAGACACAACACCAGTACCGATACTGATGCATGGTATCAGATCAGTACCTTCTCTAGTAGGATCATGTGAAATCCTTCACATATCTTCTAAACACCCACAGAAAGCTGTCTAGAACAGCTCATAAATAATATAAAATGCCAAATAGGCTCATTAGAATATTACTACTGCAGTCTCACTATGGCAAATATTACAACAAATAAAGAATTCAACTCTAGTAGCAAGTCTAATTCACTTTATACAATAAAGGTGACAAAAGGGGTTCCTTCTTGCAGTGTAAGAGCTAGTTTTGAAAGAAACACTTTTATAGTTTTTGTAAATCAGATGTGAGAATGTAAAAGGCATAATGTAAAAATTAGAAAAAGTAAAAGTTAGAAAAAAGTAAAAAGTAAGAAGTTTTTCTCCTAGAATGTATTTAATAGTACATGCTGTAAGGTGAGCAGGTGAAAACAATGAAACTCGTCAGCTTTGTTTTTCCTGATCTGAAAGTATTTCAACTGGAATAGAAAATGAAATTGTTTGTCTGAGCCACTTATTTCCAGTTGATGGGCACCTGAACTGAATGATCTCTCTGCTTTGCTGATACTGTAGAAATTCTGAGCCAAGCAGCGGCGCTGCATTCGTTTTTGTGGTTGGCCTGCATTGCTGTTTGGATTGGCCTCTGTCCACCCCATTCACTCTCCAGCGCTTTGTGTGTGCGTGTGTGTGCATATGCCCTGATTGGCATGCTCTCTCCATTACCTCTTTGGCCTTGCTCGACTTATACCATTATTTATAGGCTGTCTTCAGGCTTCAATGGACTAAATCTCTTAACCGTAACTGCATCACACCAGTGCAATCAATAGCCAATGGCTCAATGGGGCTTCATGTTCATATGGTACACTTAGTACATATACACACCTTACTCTTTTAGCTGTGCTCCTGCTCCTCCTTCACTCAGTGATTTGTTGACCTCCCCCAGCTCTCTGGAAGAGCAGTTAAAAGTCCAGCAGGATGAAAGAGCATGCCTCCTATAATATGAGCGGATCCATGGAGGGCCACATGAGGCAGGCCATTGAGATTTCGATCCTCTTAACAAATCAGATCGGTGCAATTGGTTGTTTTGTGTTATTTTGGGACACTGAAACAGAATATAGACACTATATTATTGTTGTCATATTAAAACCTTATTTAAGATTTTTACATAATTTGCAAGCATCACTTACCCTTTACATCATGTGAACATTTGATGATGGGGTGGACCAATAGAAACGACTTTACATTCATTACAATTATTTGACGGATGCTTTAATCAGAGGAACCGTTTGAGGAAATACTCAAGCTTTAGGACAGCGAGGGATCCAGTGAAGAGTTCTATGTGCTAAATATTTAAGTAAGGAATCGTGCAGGAAGACATAAGCTTAATCAGAAGAACAGATATGATTTATAGTGCATCAGGAGAGGAGGTCCTCTCTGAATAGGTGAGTCTTCAGAAGGTTCTTGAAGAGAGAGAGGGATTCTGCTGCTCATTCCACCAACAAAGGCTCCAAATTACTTCATTGTTATATTTCTGTTTTGTTAATATACTTTGGAGATGTAGAACATCTTGTTGGTTGAATGGTGTGTGAGAATGAATGGCTGTTTAATGGCATTGCTAATAATATTCTTATGCTCCAGTTAATCGAAAGAGGTTTGCTTTTGTTTATCTGTGTTTGCCCCAAAGGTCTAAATAAAGTGGGTGCAGTAGTTGCTAGTTGCAGTTGAACTGAAAGTCACCAGGCTTTATTGATCGACTGGCGGACTCTCAGTCTGCAGCAGTGGATCAAGTGTGGGCCTACCGGGAGGACACAGGGCCTTATTGTCCACAGCCACTCCAGCAACCCCATTAACAAGCGGTGTCCATCTGCCTGAGGACTAAAGGCTTTCCACATGAGAGTGTTTAACTCTGCCGGAGGGCTGGAAGGGCTGCCTTTGCTACTGCATACTGAATGCATCATATTAAACAACAGGCACAATTCTGCAAGTATTTTGTTCAGGAGTGTGGTGTTTTTTTGTTCAGTTGGCAAACACAACTGGTGAAACCACAATTACAAGCAGTTTGCTTAGAAGGCAAATTTAAACATGCAAAGTCTAAATGGGTTTGGTTGCAGTGCAGGATATTTTACCTTACCTTTGTGGATGTCTTTTAAAGAATGGCATCAATTTAGTTATAGAACATTTTTATTAAAGCAGTTTAATTTGTGGGATGTGGTCCAAAACTGTGAAGTTTTTTTGTTATTTAAAAAAATCCATTGATATGTGTGTTGTAATGTCACTAATTAGATGCATTTTCATTTCTAGTGAACATGTTAAGAGAAGTAGAGGTTCTTGTTTGTTTTATGAGTTGTGTTTCGACTGAACTTGTTTTTCTGGTGTATTCAGGTGGGGAAGGAGACCGTGCAGACCACAGAAGACCAGATCATGAAGAGAGACATGCCTCCGGCCTTCATTAAGTAAGCCCTGCGCTTCCTGCCTCCCGCCAGGGGCTCATCATGAGAACATACATCAAACTTAATCACATTCCCACACACACACACACACACACACACACACACACACACACACACACACACACACACACACACACACACACAC